>JAUZSU010033051.1:0-10353 GCA_034780255.1 Parotocinclus maculicauda | reverse complement strand
AAATATTTTTTTATTTAAAAATAAAATTTATTTAACCTACAATTAAATGAACAGAAGAAAACCGTTGGCTCTCCACCAAGGGCGGAAAAAGTAAAAAAATTATATATTATTATTATTTTTTTGATTCAACCATTGGTGCTGCGGTGGATCCGAGAAACACCAAAAAAAAAAAAAAAAATTTGTATTCTTCAAATATGATTGTCGGCGGAAACAAGCATTAAAAAAAGTCTGGCCTAAGTTTAATTATTACATTCTTTATTTCTTAATCCACCCAAGGAGTTTGGGTCCCTTTTTAAGTTGTTGACTTGGTCCTCCCAAGGTTTCTTCCTTATAAGGCTTATGGAGTTTTGAGCGCTACAACAAAATATCTGACATGCATCCAATTGAGTTTTAGCAGAGATCTCATTAAAGGCTCATAGATCAGATCTTCCGACATCTTGCTTGTCATGTTTATCGGCAACTAAAAAAAGTTTTAAAAATAAAACATCCCTAAACATTTTCTTAGGGGGTTTGGATGGAGCAGCATACTAACATACTAGCCCATTATCGCAAGGGCCCAGGTTCCATTCCTGGCTGAGCTTTGCAGTTAGTGTCACATTAAGGGTGTGCTTAAGCATTTCAGAATTTCAGGAACTGGTAACCTACTGGGCATGTCACGTACAGCACATAAAGTACTTCATAACTGTACCTGTATCTTTTTAGGTATCTGTACTTGATCATTTCTGCAACTTCATAATTTTAACAGAAAAATCAAATAAATAAATACGTTATAATTTTTTTTATTATAAAGTCAAATATCAAGGGTAATAAGTTCTGGTGAATTCTAAGGCCACAAAAGTTCCATCGTCAGAGACGTTAAAATTAGAATAACAAAATTAATCATTTTCAGAACTATATTGAAGATACAGGGACTTTTTGCAGGGACAGGTCTTATAGCTGAAAGAAGATTTGGATACTGGACAAAACACTTGGTCTTTGTGTTCATGTCTGTTATAATTACCATGCAGAAGTAGCAGTCATCAACATGTTTTTTGAGCTCTTTGGAAATCCAACGCTGAGACATTTTTTCTGACCTTTAGTCCACTGTCTCAGGTTTTTAATACATATCCTGCACACTTTATGTGCTGCCCAAGGTTTGTCCTGGTCACTCGTTTTAACCCCAAAATTTGCATGATAAGCATCTTTATATGAATTCTGATATATCTGTCATAGTTTTGGTGTTGTAAAACAACCACAAATGTAACATAATATATCAGGACCATGAATGTGACTGGAGGAAACACGTGATATTTGGATTCAGCACACTAAAATACATATGCATCACGTTATATTTATGTAGGCCTGTGTATCACTGTTGTTTAGGTTAAATACCATGATATACTGCATTACATTGTCAGCATGCCTAGATTTAGCAGTATTTATTTAAAAAAATAATTCCTCATGTCTAAACATGTTGTTAAGTTAAAATGATAATGCTGTTTTTATATGATTTTTGCAGGTGATTCATGTAGTTGTAGTATAAAGCATTATGTACCCTCAGTGTCATGAGGATGTACCTCTTGCCCTAGTAGAGAGTTAGAAAGGCAATAAATACTTTTCCTTTTTAATTTAAGTACATTTACCAAAATGTATGGCTATACTTCTATGTGAGTAAAATATACTGTTAATCCTACTTCAACTTTTACTTTCACAGATTTCAAGTTCTTTGGCAGATTAGTAGTACTTGTCAGAAAAGAACTTCCTTACTTAGCCCAGACTTTTTTTATTGCTTGTTTTGCGGATATGCCGACGATCATATAATTTATGATGGACAGCCAACAATTTTCTTCTGTTCATTTAATTATTTTCCAGATTCACTTTAATTTAATTGTAGGTTAAATAAATTGTATTTTTAAATAAAAAAATATTTATATTTTTTCCTCTGTCCTTGTATTAATTCCACATAGTCCTTGAGAAATTGAAAAGTGCTGAAAAATAAGGATTTATTTTTATAGATTCTTAAGTATGGACATCTGAAAAACAAGCCATTAAAAAAAGTCTGGCCCATATAGGTGTATATTCAGAGACTATATTAATACTCAATTTCCTCATTAGTCAGTTTCTAGTCATAGGGTGGGAACCCGAAAGGAAATCAGTAATGTGGGCATGTATAAATTGACTTTTATGTGTTTACAATATTGAAAGGGGACATGTAAGAATGCTCATGCAGTTATACTAACAATGTTACTAATAAGCTGACAATGGCCTACCACCGGATGATACAGGGTCAATGGCTTCCTTTTTACTGATAGAAGCTTCTGGACACAGATAGCTTTTATTAAAGTTATGGAAAGTTATTGTTAGTTGTTGAGTTTAGTTATTAAAAAAATGCTTTATTTAAATAATATATATCAGATGTTTATTTATTAAGTGCCGCCATATTATACTTACACTTACTGGTCATATTTTCAGGTACCATATTAGTATAAGTATTATGCCAGTTACTGGAAACAGCAGTTATGTAGGATGTTTGAACACTAGCTGGGGTTGCAACCTGAAGGTCGTTTGACACAATAATTGCACCCTGCGATGGACTGAATTCCCATACTGGGAGCACTTTAACCTTTGCTCAATGAATTTCAGCATAGGCTGCACCTGCAACCTTATATGGGGTCAAATAGGAACTCTCACACTGACTTGTAGACCATCTATTGCTCTGTACAATTGTTCAGCTTTCTGTTACTCCTTCCATAAGCTGTAAGGGTCCAACACACTTAACTTAACTTAACTTAAACTGATCGGGTGATGGCCCATTCTCAGCATGTTCAGACCCTACCTTGTAAAAGGCCCTTGAGTAAGGTATTCAACAACTCTTTTGTTCAGATGTAAGTAAATGTGTATAAGCACCAAATGTGTTAAGTGTTCAATTATTTTTAACATAGCAGTGCTGTTATATACCAGCCGGACCCTTTTATACACACACTGTATTACTGGACAGTTAGAGAAGATTTGTGTTTATCCTTTGTGCTGTTCTCATAAGATATTTCCCTTTACTGTATGCTTTTGTTTGCCAGACTGTTCACAATAGAGCACAGGTACTAAAAGTAATACCAACAAGTTAGGTGTGTAAAGTGACCATTAAGTGTACATGTGGCATGTGACAAGTGTATGTCATGTATTTGTTCCTAAATATAAAGTGTTAATTACACGTTTTGTAATTTCTGTATCAAAATATCCAACATAAAATTAAAACACGCCTATTGTGACTTCTTTTTGGCATTTAATTAGGGATCTAGTGTCAGATCAGGACGGCTTGCTAACTCTGGATAAAAACAAATATATTCATCCCAGTGTAATACGGTTCCAGTTATATTAGGGATGAAGCTCAATTGTTTTTTTTCTGTACATCAGTTTTTAGTATAACAATAACTACTTACACTTCAGAGAGACAATAAGACAACAATATAGAGAAATATTTTGCTCTGCATCTTTACTGTATATGTTACTTCAACACAAACAGATGCATAAAGGGATATGTAATATGACACTAAAGGTTACCAGATATATTTTAAATATTTCAAAAGAGGCTTGAGCAGATTAGATGATAGCATATTTTGCTTACTATCTTTGTTATCATGCACCAAAACTAACCATTATACTACACAAAAGAATCACATTATTACACAACTTCAAAGAGAATTACACAAGAAGGTATGAGGGTCCATATCCAGAGTGAAATAAGCCATTTAGAGTAATTTGACTGTGTTATCTACTCTTGTCTGTGTTTTTTCATTTCAGGCAGCAGAGAAGATTCTGACTATAATTAAGAGTAGAAAATGTCCGTGTGCCGTACCAAAAGTCTAAACTAATAAAGGTAGGGCTGATCCTCTATCAGCATTAGGAAATTACACATCCACCCTTCTCCTTGAATGGATTCTTCTCCTCTGGAATGCCTTTGACCAGGGGGTCATCATCTGTACCACTCTGAATGTATTCCATTACTTCTTCGCAACATTTGGACACCTATGAAATAAATAAAATGTAATAATTAGTAACTAAATATGCATGGCTCCATATACAAACAAAAATGTTTTGGAATGTAATACTGAGTTAATTAACTGACAAATGTTAAAATTAGGGTTAGATGACCAAATGCTCCACTATAAGGAAATGCATTTTGATCACATGCAAAAAGTGCACAAATGATCATATCCTGAACAGATAGTGTGTTTAATAATGAGTATTTATTTTAGATTACTGAACATAAACTTACCTTTTCTCGCTCTAGTTTTACCTCATTTTTCAGCTGAGTAACTTCCATTTTTGCTTTATCCAAGTCTGACATATTTTCTACATCTATGATTGGCATTGTCTGTGAAATAACAATAAGTAAATAACAATTAATGGTATACACAGTATATATTATATATAAAGTCAGGACTACACTTACTGCTTCTTATGGTGAGTTCTCCTCCAACTTGAAAATGGCTGCAGAATCCTTCAACTCAATCTCAATCCAGGTTATAAAGTAATCCGTATAAACACAGTAATCTTATAATCTTATTAAAACCGACCCCTATTTTGCAATTGCGTTATTGCTTCAGAATCTATTTAACATTCAAGGTGCTCATTATAATTCAGGTTTTGGCCATCAAACAGAATTTGAAGTATGGTCATATACTATAATTTGTGATTAATCTGAGATTTAAGGAATCCCCTAGCCATAATTATATTGTCTTAGCAATGTAGGTCAAGGGGACATAGCATTACAGGTTGCCGTGATAATTAAGATAATCTGCCTTTACCCTAAACATGTCATGTTGAATAATGCATCACTTTATGTGATCAATAGACTTTATAAAACAGTTGAAAGTATTATAATATAGCTTAGTACTCCTGACTATTGTTTCAATACATCTATCTATATTTTCTGTATAAAGGATCATCCATTATTACAATATAAAACATTTTGTATTTATAAAACATTTGAAAGATTGGTTGGTTATTCATTTATTTAATGTCACATCAGCATGAATTACTATTCAGGAACTATATTGATACATATCATACACATTCACACATAAGGAACACATGCAAACTATACACAGGTTGAAGTTTGGTTGTCAAACAAGAGATCTCTAGATCTGTAAGAGAGCATTTAAGGAAAGCATAATATTTGGATATTTTAGATGGTAAGGGTATGAAAAGTTTCCTGTGACACCACCCAACAACCAAATTACAGTGGTCTCATGATATGTACTATAAATCTCTCTATATATCAAAACAGGTTTGTAATAGAGCTATATTCTTGAAAACACCCATCATACAGAAAACTAAACCCTCCAGTTTAGCTGCAGTTAGTGGCGTGGTTTATACAAGTTATTTTACATAATCATACATCTTATTTTATCTTTGTTTTTGGAAATAATGTAAATTAATGGAAAGACTTGCTGGTTCTGATGAAGCTGCAAAAATCAGTCATGCTAAATAACAAATTATAAATTGTGAATGAGAATAATATTAAAGGCCATTTGTTATTATTATTATTATTGTTATTATTATTACAACAACAATAACAACAATAAAAAACAACAACAACAATAACAATATTAAGAAGAAGAAGAATATAGACTATTACTATAATATTCCAAATTGAAACATTTCAAAATGATTGTATAGTGTAAAAAAAGAAGCATTTAAAATTATTTTTATTAAACAAGATAATCAAAAAACCATATGAAAAGCCAATAGAAAGTTTTGCGATTATGTTTTTGTGACGTAGAAAGGGTGTGTAACATACTTAGGGAGAAAGTAACGTCTTTATCTTGGAAAAACGACACATGTCTGCATTTAAGTTTCTCGAAAATGCCCTCGAGCTTTTACGAAGTCGTTTCCGCATCAGACGAAAAATACAAGACGTAACGCTGTCTAATAATAATAATAAAGCCAGCAAACTTCCCACGTAGGTCCTGTGAACTGGATATGAATCAACACGAGCTGTGTAGTAACTGCAACCCGCCCTTTATTCCCACCGGAGTCTGATATAAAAAAGCCCCGACAGGAGTTTACTTTAGATAGACACCTCTCAAACGGAACTGAGAGCTACTTAATGATGGAGGGATATTTCGTTGGAATCTTTTTACTTTTTAACGTATTCCAGAACGTATTCACACTCAAAGGTTTACCTAGAGGTAGGCTAAATACACAACAATGCCTTACTATTATGAAACGCGAAAGGCTATTGTTCACACTGAGAGCCAAAACATACGAGTGTATGAGGCATAATTATTTCTGTTTTGTGTAAATCGTTTTTAACGAGTTTGTTACTTTTCCAGCTGTGTGCATGCTCCAAGTCGATGAGGGTCCGTGTCGCGGAGATCACCAACGTTTCTACTACAACACCATTACACAACGCTGTGAGGAGTTCAGCTATGGAGGATGTGCAGGGAATGCCAATAACTTCATTTCTTATGAAGAGTGCCACAAAACCTGCTTTACTATACCCAGTATGTACAACAAAGATCAGATATACTAACGTTTATCTTTAAGCTTGCTGAACTTGCTCTAACTCATTTCTTCCTCTCATACAGATCACTCAACTGTAAAGCAAATAGACTGTCATGTCCTGTTTCTCCTTTGTGTTACTGTAAAGTCCATAAAATCCAGATGTATTTAATGTCTTGGCTTACTGCATGCTTCTCTCTGTTGGCTTCTGTGTGCGTTGATTACTTTTCCATGTGTCCATCCACCATAGCACAGAACCAGTGCAGGACAATCACTTACAACATAATATTTCTACTGTGATTGTTAGCACTGCAATGGCACTGATACGACTACAGTATGGTACTTAATGTTTTGCTCATACTCCTGTATCAGGATTTATCTTTCTTTAAAACAAGACTTGTTTTCATTCCATTTTTAAACAAGCAAATCGAGTGTAAATAAGATTCATTTATTACATATCTGGAGGTGGCTGGATTTCATCACATTAATTGCTTGCTTTGAGTTCTTCCACAAAATTGCTTTTATTTTAAAGTCGGGACATTGCCCGTTCTATTCCAGAGCAAAAACCTTTTCCTTGTTTAACCATTCCTGGTAGAACGACCTGAGTTTTCAGGGTCTTTGTAGTGTATGGCTCACATTCACTTGACAGTCATTTTCATAAATGGGATGAGGTTCTTATACTGAAATGCAGTTCTTTCCTTGTTCCCAGACAACATGTTACTCATTTAGGCAAAAATTGTTTGTTTATGTTTGCTGGCTTCTCCATTTGATCTTTAACAAACAGCAGTTAGGTAGTGTTTGATTTGGAGAGCAGTGACTGTTTCCTTTCAACCCTGCTGTGCATATCATTGTTGTTGCTCTGCTAAGGGTCGACGTATGATCTTTAACATTAGACATGTGAAAGAAACCTGTAGTTGCTTAGAAGTTACCCTAGGTCCTTTTGTAACCCCACAGACTATTTAAAGCCTTGCTCTTACAATGATATTTTTTGTCTGACCACTTTTTAGGAGACCTAACAATGGTCTTGGATTTTCTTAATTTGCACACAGTCTGACTGTGGATGGGTGTTCAAAAACTTTAGAGATGGTTTGCAACCTTCATGAGGAGAAAACGTAGTACATGCTATGATATGCTTCCACAGCAATCAGACTTTAATGGATACCTGTTAATGCCAGTTTTACACTAAAGTTATTGAAACACATACACACACACACACACACACACACACACACACACACACACACACAGTGCTGTCCTATATAATAAGCCCCCAAAATAAGCAGAGGTAAACTGGCATGCCGGACCTCTAATGCCAATAATAATAAATAATAAGAAATTAGCTAATACAAATCTCTCTAAACTCAGCACAACTACAAATTATGTTTTTATTTTTCCCCTTTCCAGAATTTCCCAAGATCTGTCGTTTTCCAAGCGAAGTGGGGCCTTGTCGCGCCCTGCTCAGACGTTACTTTTTCAACATGACCTCCATGCAGTGTGAGGAGTTTTTCTATGGAGGCTGTCAAGGAAATGAAAACAACTTTTTAGACCAGAAGTCATGCATAGAGTACTGCAGACCTCCAAAGTGTAAGTGGATGAATATTAACAACTGAGACCATTTTAGACATAAAATATGTATGTCAGAGATCTATCTATAATTATTCATAATATTGTACAAGTCTAGAGACTATAGATGCTTGGTTCCAGAATGGAATAAAAAGAAAATTATGCACAATTCTGATGTAATAACTTGCAAATGCTAATTAATAACAGTTCTATCTCAAAATCTCACACTTTTGACTTAGTTTCTCCAAATTAATTGTGACTAAAAAGTCAGAACAATGAGATATTAAATCATTACTGTCTTATATTAATAGTAACTGCAAGACATCAGAATTGCAAGATATAAAGTTGGAATTGTGAGATATGAAGTCGAAATTGGGAAATGTTCTTAACTGTGAAATACTGCACATAATGTATTTTATTGAGAATGAGGTGTTTGCTTATGACAAATTTTCTCAGATTTATTACACGATTACATTGCTGTGCCTAAAGACATTACATTAAAATTGTCCTGCAAAGATCTGTATTAATAATATAATCTGTATTAATTTAGAAAATCAACAAATGTAATAGAATATACAGTATATGTATGCACAGGGCAGTACAATGTATATGAAACAGACTTTTATGAAATCTGAAAGCACTGCCTTTTTCGTTCTGTCATCATTGAAATGCACATTTTGTTATTTACAGCTCTCCCTGTGATTTGTAATGATGTCTTGGATAAAGGGAAGTGCTCTGCCTCCATACCAAGATATTACTACAACTCCATCAAAAAAACATGTGAAGAATTCATATACACAGGCTGTGGAGGAAGTAGCAACAATTTTGTTTCCAAGCAAAGCTGCCTGAATGTTTGTTCTAAAAGTGAGTGTCCAAAAGTTTGGTATCTATCATGAATAAGTTATTTCCTTTTGATTGTGTGGTTTGTCATTGTACTCATTTTCTTCTTTTGGTTGCTAACATCATCCTGATCAACATTATGGAATAGGCACAGGTTTGACTTGCCACTGAATTCCCCTACTGACATGACCTTAATCATTTATTTTAGATTCGTACATTGCTAATATTAATTTGCTTTTGTTTTTAGGGAGCAAACCATGGAAACCGAAGAGGATGACAACTTCAAGAATTTTACGAAGGAATTTGTAATGTAAAACATGCAGCATACCCCCAGAAAACGTCTCCATGCTGTCGCCAAACCTATGCTATCATGCATACTGAAATCTTTTTACCCTCAACTTAATGTGAACACACCGTACTACATTTTTCTTTATATTTATGATATCAATATGATGTAAGTTAACATATGCTGCTAACACATTATATAAATTCGTTTTTTTATTTTCATACATGCTTAATTAAAGTTCACGATCATGGAAGCTGGGACCTAACTGGCAGGTGAGAATCTCTCATAGACAGGGCATCAACCTGCACTATATACAATGTAATGTGTTCTGATTTAGTATTAACAATATAAATCATGTACACGTTTCTTTGTAATGTATGTCTGTTTGGCTCAACATCTTGATGGTTTTGTCCTTTTACTTTTACTTGTACTAATTTTGTATTCTACTTTTATACCCATTTTAGTTTCTATACCATATATATTGTTGATTTTATATATTAAACTGGTATTAAAATCACCCAATGCAATTAGACTGTTGTCTAATTATAAATAAAATGATTTACTGATTAAAACTTATGTTCGTGAATTGCTGTGGTGATTGTAGTGGTATGGCAGTCAAGGTACTGGTTAATAATTTTGCACTGGACTATTTATGTGCAGGTTGAGGGTTAAGAGCACTGCAAAGTGGAAATGGTTTTGCTCTTCAACAAAGATCTTAAACCTCAGTTGCTTACATTGTTGCTTGTAAGATTTTATCAGTTATATATATAGTCTGAAATATATAAATAAATTTTAAATGTATTAGAATGGGTGATTCTTAGGTTGCAGATTTTGTAGATTTCCTTCAAACAAGTGCCAATTTCCTTACGTGATTGAAATCCAATTAGATACAGTTTAGTTTATGTATACCCTTAAATTGTGGTATACACAACAAATTTAAGGTAGAGTACATCAAATACATTAATTAAGAACTAATTACTGTTTTTGATTGTCTGTAGTATGTTTGAGGTTGGCTGCTCAGACTACAGGTCAGCTAAAGGCTTAGGGTTGCTGATGTGATTGCCAGAAGTTGGGCTGACAGAATTACCATTAATAGATCGGTAGAAATGTACAGTGCATCCAGAAAGTATTCACAGCGCTTCACTTTTTCCACATTTTGTTACGTTACAGCCTTATTCCAA
>JAUZSU010033040.1:0-10353 GCA_034780255.1 Parotocinclus maculicauda | reverse complement strand
TCAGCAGGCCTCTATTGTGAATGTGTCTGACCAAACAATTAGAAACGGGCTGCATGAGGGTGACCTGTGGGCCTGATGTCTTGTAGTGGGTCCTCTCCTCACTGGCCAGCACAGTAGAGCTCGATTGGCATTGGCAACACCATAACTGGCAAATCTGCCAGTTATGAAAGAATTGATACCATTGAGTTGCTGCAATGAAAATTCGGCTAAATTGACTAGCCTGGTGAAAAAAAAATTGCTTTGATTTTCAGGGAGTCTTTAAATTCTACCATCTGTAGGGTGATAATATTTAATTACATTCAAATGATGTGGCATCTTTTCATGGCTAACATATTACTCAGTCCATTCCAGGAAAGTTTCCACTATGATTTTTGTCCCATTGAGATCTGATGTGTTTTACACGTGTTCCTTTATTTTATTTTATTTTTTGTTTTGTATGGGTAGGTAGGTAGGTAGAAAGGTGGATGGATGGATGGATCTTTAGACAGGAGGAAGAAAGGCTTTTTTTAAACACGGAGTAGAAAGGAGTGATTCATGTTTGATTTGCAGACAATAACAAGACAGTCTAAATGAAGTCATATGTGACAGGGAAAGCTTTTGGTTATGACCTCATTGGTTAAAAGTGAACTATCCATGTGGTATCATTATTATTTGATAGATATTATTATCTTCCTGGCATGAAAGGACCAGATCACACCTCATACATTATTGCATTTGCGTACATTATGATGAGTGTCTGCTTTATATGATGCTGCTAGTGTCGTCATTTTATTCTGATGGCAATTCCATGTTGAAATTTCTATAGATTTATAAATGCAGCTGCATAATTCAGTCTTTAAGCACAAATTAAGCACATGTTTGGTAATAGTTTTAATGTATAAGGCAAGTGCAAATATTTAGACAAAAAGGTGGGATATTTTAAATAACACAGCTGTAACCTAATTTCCCTCAAAACTGTTGTGGGTTCTTGAGCCTACATCAGAATTCACTGGGTACAGGTGAAAGTGCTCTCCAGATGGCATGCCAGTCCATGACAGGACCACATAAATGCACCTCCCAGCCTGAGTTTGACCAAACCCATGTAAGCTGGAACTGCTGTTTTCAGCATATGTCTCTTTCCTTCGAGGCAAATGATTGCAACAGTTCAACTAAAAATAATTAAACTTTTTATTATATCTGCTGCCTTGCTGTGTCATTTAACTAAATGACTCACCTACTGTATATTAACTTAACGTTAATACATATTATACATATGCATACATATTGGGTCATACTGTATGAACACAGGTCTGTACTATCTGAGCAGTATGAACATCTGTCCATACTAGGTTACCAGTGCAAAACGTTATATCATCAGGAACATAGTACAATGTGCTAAATATGTGAAAAGGATTGCAAATATGTCACACATGGGTTAATGTAACTATACAAATTAGAAGATACTTGAATCAGATGAGATATATAGCTTTCAGAACATTTCAGGACAGACAAAAATAAGGTGACCACACACACACACACACACACACACAGATAAACAACAATATATGTTTGCATTTCTGTTTCAGAGACTGTGAGCATCTGTGTTCAAATTAAACCATCAGTCAAGAATGAATTTGAAATACTGACTTTTGTAGTAAGTTTTTAATTATTCCAATATTATCGGATAAATTGAGGAAGGTGAAAATTATTTGTTGTTTTTTCCTCTTGTCTCCTTTGTAAAATATTGTCTGGAGGTGTTTTTGCCCTCATAAAAGATCCCCTTCTTACTGAGTCACTGAAATATTTGCTCTGGGTGTTTAAAGCAATGTCTAATTCATTTATCACTCTGCCTGTCCATATTGTTGGTTTGGTGGGTAAGCCCTGGGGGACGAACAAATATCTCACAGAAAACGTCTTGCCCACAGTTAAGAAAACACACTGAACTACTGTTGCTATATGTGAAAAGACAGTTATAGCACATACACTAGCTGGCTTAATGTGTTTAAGGTGAACACGTATATATTGCAGTATAATATATTTGTTTGTTTCTTTTGTTGTTGTTATTGGTCTGGTGGGTTACCAATGTGAATAAACTTTAGGGTACAAGCTTTACTCCCTCAGTCACAATAAGGTGTGATGACATGTCTGTGTTATAGGGCCAGTTGTAGCCATTGTGAATAATGTTTAGCTGGACATGACCCATAAACCACTGACATTACATTAGATCTACTCTGTCTCCTGGTTTAGCATAACCTCTTACACTCTAACCAATATCTAGCAGAAATTCTACTGCTAATGCGTATTGTGTTCAGCTGTCACTCAAGTATATTAAATACTTCAGGAGGCCTGACACCCCACACCAAATGTATCAAGGTGGACATCACCCCCAGGAGGATGTTGGCAATAAAATTGTGTTTGATTGCCTGATATCTCAATTTTTAACAATAAGCCATCAAACATAGAGCAGTCTGTCTATCTGTATCAAGAAAGGCTCTTTTTTGTCCTGTCAGGTTACTCGGCGGACGTACTACCACACCCTCAAATCCCAAGGGCCACATTCCTCCCACAGACTTTTTATTAGACTAACCCTGGAAGTCAACATAAACAATCCCTAACATTCACTACACAAATTAACACACACACACAAACACACACATTGGGGGAAAATAAGTATTTAATACACTGCCGATTTTTACAGGTTTCTCTACCTGTAAAAAATATAAAGGTCTTATCTCACCTCGTGGGGTAAGGATAATTCTGAGACAGGTCAGGAATCAGCCCAGAAATGGGAAGACCTGGTCAGTGACCTGAAGAGAGCTGGGACCACAGTCTCAATGATGACCATTATGAACACACTTTGCCGTCATGGGTTAAAATACTGCAGTGCAAACAAGGTCCCCCAGCTCACGCCATCAAATATCCAGGCCTGTTTGAAGTTCGCCAGTGACCATGTGGATGATCCAAAGGAGGCATGGGAGAAGGTCATGGGTTCAGATGTGAGCAAAATAGAGCTTTTTGGTATAAATTCCACTCTCTGTATTTGGAGGAATAACAAGGATGAGAACACTGTCGCAACCATAAAACATGGGGGTGGAAACAGCATACTTTTGAATGCTTTTCTGTAAAGGGGACAGGACAGCAGCACTCTATTGAAGGTAGGATGGATTGGGTTTTGTATTATGTGTGAGATTTTGGCCAACAACCTCCTTCCCTCAGTAAGATCATTTAAGATGGGTCGTGGCTGGGTCATCTAGCATGACAATGACCTGAAACGCACAGTCAGAGCAACTAAGGAGTGGCTCTTTAAAAAGCATTTCAAGGTCCTGGAGTGGTATAGCCAGTCTCCAAACCAGAACCCAATAGACAATTTTTGGAGTGAGTCGAAACTCATTGTTGCCCAGTGACAGCCCTGAAACCTGAAATATCTGGAGAAGATCTGTATGGAGGAATGGGCCAAAGTCCCTGCTGCAGTGTGTGCAAAACTGGTCAAGAACTACAGGAAACATCTGACCTCTGTAATTGCAAACAAAGATTTTTGTACCAAATATTAAGTTCTGTTTTTCTGTTGTATCAAATACATATTTCATGCAATAAAATGCTAATTAATTATTTAAAAATCATACAGTGTGATTTTCTGGATATTTTGAAATTTTGTCTCTCACAGTTGAAGTGTACCTACAATAAAACATTACAGACCATATATATATATATATATATATTTATAATGATGGGGATACTGGAATGGAGAGGAAAAAGAATGCCAGTGAGAACAGAGGGTATTATTCTGCTTTTTGGGGTCATAATTTTTAGAAACATGGTTTGAGACAATCATGCTTTTCAGTCAAACCTCTGAGATGAGGTTCAACATTTCCCATGGCTACAGTAAATAGATACATTCTAAAAAGAATGTTCCAGACAGGTTGACAGTTAAGAACACCAACTTAAAGATTACAACAATGTTTTGTTTGTTTGTAGGGCTTCTTTCAAATAGTGTGCTATTGTATTTTGGTATTAAAATGAATAGAACATGTTTTATTAATATTAATGTATTAATTAATAAACAGTTCTGGTTGTACTAGCTAGTGTTCAATTAGCTGAAAGGTAAGAAACAGATGTTGGCATGCTGCTAAAGCATATGGCTGAAAACATGTAAAGATTTGTGCATGGTAGTGCAGTGTTTAGTACTGTCACATCACACAAATCACAATCCCAAAAGACTTCGCCTTGGTAAAGTTTGCATGTCCTCCCCATTTATGTGTGGGTTTTCTACTGCTACCCTCATTTTCCTTTACAGACAAATATGTTAGGTTAATTGGTCTTTCTAAAGTTCCCTTATTGTGTGAGTATCTACAAGTGTATGTGTGTGGTCCCTTCAATGCATTGGTGCCCTGTCTAGTGTTCTGACTTGTTCCTGCTTCAATGTGACGCAAAGAGTTAAGAAATAAAAAGCATCATATTATAAGGCAATAAATTTACAGTACTGTGCAAAAACCTTAGGACATCATTATATTAGATATACCACTGTTTTAGCAATGGTAAACTGAAAAGAAAAAAACAGGACATTTGAATGAAGTATTAAAAAAAAGTAAAATCATAAGAAGAAAAGCAGCTCCTATAGGCTACCGTGTCAAGTACGTATTGTGACCTATCATTACACTTGAACAATAGAAGCATCTGGCATCTTTATCAGGCTACCACGTTAAAGCGTCTATAGTCTGAATAAGCTTGATCAGTAATTATGTTTTTGGAAAGGTTGCAGGCAAGAAATTTAGAAAGAGGAACATGCTGAAAATGTTGAAACATGCTGAAGTTCACAAAGACTATAATAAAGATCAGTGAAAAAGAGGATTGTGGGGAAGTTAGAATTTTTTGGGTCCATTCATTGACAATCATTGATATGTTACATAGGTTATTATACAATTGCTAATACAACAAATTTAAAGGTGGATTTTTGCATCCCGGTGCATTTAATAAGCTTGTGTAGTATTATTATCCTTACACGCTGTTACCTTGATGTTCATTCGTTTTTGTTTTTCACAGTTCATTTTGTATACTATTTATAGTGAAAGCATATGGTTATAGTCAAAGACAAAAACTGACCATTAATGGATTTCGGCTGTGCCGGTAACAAGTTAATTGGTTTATTGTGGTCTCATTCTTTAACGTCTGAGTTGCCAGCAGCTTTGTTTTTGAATTGCAAAGTCTGTTTTCTACTTTGAAATGTAATTTCGCTTTTTACTAGTATTTTGGTATCGATTTGACTTGTTAAAGCATAACTTCTCCACAACATGCTGTGATAGAAACTGCTCTTTAGGCTGTAGCCAACCTATCAAGCTGCCTTGGATTTAAGAATAGTTATTTCTATGTTGTTTTGCAGTCAGTTAATTGCTACAAAAACTAAATATTTCATTGTTCTCTCTAGAACTTACATTTACATTATTTATCAGACGCCCTTATCCAGAGCAATTACAATTGATGAAGACTTACAGTCCAAGCAATTGTGGGTTATGAGCCTTGCTCAGCAACTCAACTTTGGCAGAGGTGGAATTTGAACCCTGGACCTTCTGGTCCATAGTCCAGTACCTTAAGCCAATGCTAGGCCACTACAGTCCCCACAGTCCCTGCCATAACCACCACCATACAATCTGGCTATATTTTTATAATCAAGTTATGCATATTTTGCCCCAGGTGATGGATAATAGACATTACATAATAAAACAGTAGACCATGCTTCGATGCCATGCACCCTTTCTCTTGCAGGAGGTATAAATTGTAAATCTTGTTTTTACATTGAAGCAAATTATGATCAGGTAAAAATCAATCACACAAGAATATGTTTTTGTTACTATTGGCATGAAATAGAAAGTCTGCATGTTCACTTAATGCAGAAGCAAATTACTAATTGCTTATAGGTCAGAAATCCCAAGGCACGCCGAGAACCAAAACCGCATTTTTGGCAACAACCCAGTCACAATCAGACTTCATGTTAAATTAATGAGGACCAGGGTAATTGTGTGTTGAAGTTCCCTTGAACACATGCTTTGAGAGAGTTTTAAATACAGACATGTTGAGGATTGAAAAGTGCTTACCATACAGCTTGAAGCTTGATCTTTATCAAGACACCACGCTGCTCTAAGTGACAATGATCTACCGTGACATGACTATAACCCAAGCCAGTGTTTAAATGTAGAGCACAGAAAGAAACATTCAGCATTTTTGACACACAGTATAATGCGGCATGTATAAAATTGCCCTCAAATTTGATTTGCAGCCATCCCGGGTAGTAAATTCACATATATAGCCAATGCGGTCTCTGTTAATAATAAGCCTTTAATGTCAAGCTGGGAACAGCCGTGCATGACTACGTTGTGTGTGCTTATCTGTTTTAAGTTTGTTTTTGTGTAACTACCTATTGCTGCTTACTGTTTATGATCTAGCATGAGTTGCTATGCTAATGTAGAAACAGCACATAGAACTTCAGTTTCATGCCATTAGACTCTCCTTGCCAGAATTTCTATAATATGCATATTTCACAATTACGTGATTTACATACCAGATTGGCTACATGTGTTTGGAGAGTCACCAGTGGAAATGTGGATTCACTTGCATAGACGTCATTAGGCATTCAATACGTCAACTGGTTGACTCTGATTAGTTGATAGTAAACTGGTAACTGACAAGCACATAGCAACAGATCAAAATGTCAAACAAATAACTGTGCTTTTTTAGCTATAATAAACTGAAAAACATGTAGCAGACATGACTGTAGACTAGGTGTATTTATCTCTATGAGTTCAAGATTAAACAAACATTATGGAATCGCCACACTTTGGGGACATTCGCCTGGGTTTTTTACTTCGCAATGAGTAACAAATAGACAGGTGATAATAGAATTTGTTAGGCATACCTAAAACAACGTCATTTTTTTTCAGATTAAATACTTTAAATAGCTTTCTCTGTAGGGTAATGGTTACCTGCTTGCAAATGGTCACATCTCAGATTTGAACCCAGGTTTGAATCTCACAAGTTGAGATTCATGGGAATGTGGTGGCCTAGTGGGTACGACACTGGACTATGGACCAGAAGGACCAGAGTTCAATTCCCACCTCTGCCAAGCTGCCACAGTTGGGTCCCTGAGTAAGACCCTTAACCCATTATTGCTTGGATTGTGAGACTGTATTAATTGCAAGTCGGATTAGGGCATCTGCTAAATGACATAAATGTAAATGTTAATACAGCTATGCACTGTTCAACTCATACACATTGCATTCTGTGACTTAGGTAATTGATTGAAATGGTTATTAAACAGATATTACCATACTTATACCATAAATATTCTTATGTACTATTTTATATGCTGAAATATACAGGTAGTTAGGGGACTACAAAGAAGTACTACTTAGAATAGGACAAGAAATAAAACGTACACAGATCATTTACAGCTACAAATAAGCAGCAGAAAGTCATACACACAAACATGGATACCTTGCACAAAAAAAAAGTGCCAAGGAGCGTGCACACACACACACACACACACACACATGAATTTGGGGGCCGGATCCCATGTGAGAAACCAGCAAAAAGGTCTGTGGATGCAAGCACAAAAAAGCTAATTAGATTGCTCTTACCTGTGTAGATAAAAATGATAGAATCTCTTAATATTGAGGAAAAAATGATAGGATTCTAATTTGCTTTTCTCTAACACATACTGGCAAAGGCTGTGAAGGTGGATTTTGTAGATATTTTAATTGATGTGTTTGCATATAACAAATAAATAGCAACTCAAATACAGGTTTTATTTTAGATTTTGCTAAGTTGATGGTTCCAGTTATTCCCATCTCAGATAAATCTGAGTGGAATCTGAGAATGGATTTTAAAATTGATATGACCACATAGGCCAATGGTTAAAAACGTAATCTATTTATTTAAATCTTGTGTTTAAGCAGTACAATAAGGGCTCTACTCAAAACCGAGGGCACACACTAGAATTAGTCCTGGCCCATAGCTTAGTGGTGGACAGTGGATGTGACTGAGAATGTGTGATTCTCGGCTCATAGGTCCTTAACCCTAGTTTTGATATTGGCTTGAAAGGTATGAGCAAAGAAATTTCAAGGTGTACCTCTTGAGTGTTTAAACCTTTTGCAGCAAAGCTTTGTTTCATATTTTCAATTTTTAGCATGTGCCCAGCCTTTGATGAGTATTGAGGAGATGATGGGTTTGTTTTACTAGTCTTGAATAAAGATTATTAGATGAAGTTGACCCTTTATAAAGATAAATATGTCAAAATTAGTGTAGAAGACCAGATCACATGTGGTATAAGGTTCAATTACAGATATCACCGAACATTGTGAAAGCTGGCCTGTACAAGTTTTAAGAGACAAAATGCAATAGCTGATAATTTTTCTGGTTACAACAAATGCCCATAAGGTTTTAGTGTACTCAATTCTGTTCAGCCCTCCTGCCTCTTATACCCTTGAAGCATCAGTTAAACTATGTAAGGATTTACTCAAATGCTTTATAAGCAAGGTTGGGCAGACCAGTTGCCATTTTATACTGATGCAAAATGAACCATTTGTTTGTGAGACATGCACTTTTAAATATGTAAAGGTTTTAAGTTTTATCACCAAAGAAAATTCTCTCTCACATGAAGTAATGTATGATGTAATTATGTAATTCCTACCTTTCTTTCAATCTAATCTTTTGATGTTTTAGCCTATGATCTAGTGAGAATTCCAAACACTTATCTCATGACTACTGCCTCAGAGTCTCTAAAGCACACAGTAGTCCAGTCACTTAAAAAAAAAAAAAAAAAAAAAAGCCTTATAAAAACCAACACAAACAAATAATAAAACATGGTTACAGTGGACTAATGAAAAAATAATAGTATGTGAGTGAATACTTATAATAAAGCATATACAATATGATTACTTGAAGCAATCAAATGTCCCAGCTCATTTATAATATGGAGTTGCATTGTGATCATTACCTCAATCATCTATCCATTATCTTCCGCTTAAACCATACGAGGTCGCAGGCCAGCCGGTGCCCACTCGGCAACTCTGGGCGCAAGGGCATGAACAACCCTAGACGGGGCGCTATCGTGGGGCGCACACAATCACGAACATAGTCACACATTAAGGGCCACTTTAAAGACACCAATTAACGTAAAACACATGTCATTGGACTTTGGGAGGAAATTGGAGTACCCATAGTAAACCCACGCAGACATATACTCACACACTAAAGACTATTTTGAAATGCCAATTAACCTAATCTGCATAAAGTAAACCTAAAGTAAACCCACAAGGATACCGAGGGCATACAGACTCCACACATGCAGAGCCAGGGGTCAGGATCGAACCAACCAGATCATGTGTATATGTGTATGTGTGAGTTTACATCTATAAGACGCACAACCATCATTATCCCAAGACTGCAACCTAAGATGGAGTGTGTTAGAGTACAGACATTCCATATTCTTGTGGTCTGGATTAGAGAGCCAAATTGGGGCCACAAGCTCAGTCCTTCTTAATCCTGCCAGGAGCTGACGAGCAGGACTTCTGTTGCAGTCAGTGAGGCCTTGACATGTAATTTTTCCAATCTTCGATACCACATAACTGATTCGTTTTTTCCCCTGTTCAATACAGAACAGCACCAAGTAATGACATTATGTATGTCTTGGCAGGAGGCTAATGGAGAATGAACAGCAAAGGCCTAACAAAATGAAAGTGGTGCAAACCAAATGGAAGAAACAAACGAGTAAAAGGCACACTGACCTCACACTTTTGTTGGTTAGCCAGAAAAGTGACTTGATTCACTGAGAAGCTGTTTCTCATTCACTTACATGTTCCATGTGCTCGCGCCAAGACTTTTGGAAGAAGGGCTTCCGAGCCGAGCTGTTCTCTCACACACCTTCATCACTCAAGAGTGAAATAACTGCTGTGTGTATGTGTGCCTGTGTGTGTTTTATGGTGGTTCATATTTATGAAATGGAAAGTGGTGAAAGGAGATGTACATGTGTGCGCTTGTTGTTATAAAAATAAAGGAGGTGTGTGTATGAGTGAGTGAATGCATGTTAAGCATGATTTGTGTGTTCAATATATCGCAGTATATTTATATTCATGTCCAGGATAAAATCGGCCACACAGTCCCTGTGAAACCAAGTGTGGTTTAGCTTCTGGAAAGTTTCAGCTAATCTGTTACCCCTATGTTTGAATAATATGCTTAGATCTGAGTATTTGTCATAGATGTGTATGCAGTTAATATATATTTGTTTTCCAGTCTGAATAAATTATCAGCTTATACAGTGCATCCGGAAAGTATTCACAGCGCTTCACTTTTTCCACATTTTGTTACGTTACAGCCTTATTCCAA
>JAUZSU010033029.1:0-10354 GCA_034780255.1 Parotocinclus maculicauda | reverse complement strand
GCTCTTCTGGACCGCGCTGGTTGTTTATGAACAGACCGGCGCTGCACCGCTGCTTATCAGTAAGTATTCAAAGTTCTGAAGTTCTGCTCTAAAACCTGGACCTGAAATAGGAAATAAAGACTTTTAGTGCAGATTTACTACAACAGGGAAGTTTAAACAGGTTTAGTAACAAACTTTAAATAAAACGTTTTAATAAAAAAAACAAAACGTGTAAAACCTGTAAAGCAGCCATTAAGATCAATAAAGGATCTTCAGATTTTACTCATTTTAGGGAATCATTAGCACGTGACGCTCCATTTGAATTCTGTTTTTTAAATTTTTTACAGAAGATTTATAAATATCTGTAGATCCACAGCCTTAACTAACAGTGGCAAGGAAAATTCCTAAATGTGATAAATGAGAAACCTTGGGAGGACCAAGAGTTGCTGTAATAATAATAAATAAACTCAATGAAATAATAATAATAGTTTAACTACACAAAAGCTAAATCAAATAAACGAAATAGAGAATTAAAAAAAGTAATTAAAAATATATATATGATGCAATACAATGTACAATATAATAATTAAATTAGATAACATGATAAAACAGAGACTATAAACAAATTAAATAGGCAAAGTTATAAATAAAACAGAGAATATAATAAATACAATAAATAATATAATAAATGAAATAAAGAATAGAATAAATAAATTAGAGAATATACTAAATAGAAAATATAATAAATAAAATAAAAAATATAATAAATAGTATAGAGAATATTATATAAAAAGAGAATATAATCAAATGGAAAATATAATAAAATAAAGAATATAATAAATAAATGATAGAATATAATAAATAAAATTAAGAATATAATAAATAAAATAAAGAATATAATAAATAAAATAAAAAATATAATAAGTAGTATAGAGAATATTATATAAAAAGAGAATATAATCAAATGAAAAATATAATAAAATAGAGAATATAATAAATAAATTTTAGAATATAATAAATAAAATAAAGAATATAATAAATAAAATAGATAATATTATAAAAAAGAGAATATAATCAAATAGAAAATATAATAAATAAAAAAGATAATAGAATAAAATAGAGCACTTAATAAATATAATAGAAAATATAATCAATAAAATAGAAAATATTATAAAAAAAAGAATATTATTAAATAGAAAATATAAGAAAATAGAGAATACAATAAATTAAATAAACAGTAGAATAAAATAGATAATATAACAAATAACTAAAATATAATAAATAAAATAGAGAATAATATAAAAGAGAATATAATACAACAGAAAATATAATAAATAAAATACAGAATATAATAATTAAAATAGAGAATATTATTTTAAAAAGAGAATATAATCAAATAGAAAATATAATAAATAAAAAGAGAATATAATAAAATAGAGCACATAATAAATAAAATAGATAATATAATGAATAAAATAGAGAATATTATTTAAAAAAGAGAATATAATAAAACAGAAAAAATAATGAAACAGAAAATATAATCAAATAGATCACATAATAAATAAAATAGACAATAGAATAAAAAAGAGAATATAATCAATAATAATAAATAAAAAAAGAATATAATAAAATAGAGCACTTAATAAATAAAATAGAGAATATTATAAATAAAATAATTAAATAGCAAATATAATAAATGAAATAGATAATAGAATAAAATAGAGCACTTAATAAATAAAATAGAGAACATAATAAATAAAATAGAGAATATAATAAATAAAATAGAGAATATTATAAAAAAGAGAATATAATCAAATAAAAAATATGATAAATATAAAAAAGAATATAATCAAATAGTAAATATAATAAATAAAATATAGAATAGAATAAAAAAAGAGAATACCAATCCATTTTTTCCTTTACAGATAAATTCTGGCACATCTCTGACCTGCACCTCGACCCCACCTATCACGTGACAGAAGATCACAGTAAGGTGTGTTTCTCATCGAAAGGCGTCCCTGCGTCTGATCCGGGCCTTTTTGGAGATTTCCTGTGTGACTCTCCGTACCGTCTGATCCTGTCTGCACTGAGCTACATGAAGCAGGTGGACCTGCAGCCTGAGTTCATCATCTGGACCGGGTACGAGGTTCACGTTCTGGGATTCTTTAACGTTCCCATTGGAATTGTGTGTGATATTTAAGATCTGTTTGATGTGTCCTGCAGAGACAGTCCTCCTCATGTCCCAGCAGACGAGCTGTCCACCGACACGGTCATCACCATCATCAGTAATATGACTCACACCATACACCACTTCTTCCCCCAGCTGCCCGTCTACCCGGCTCTGGGTAACCATGACTACTGGCCTCAGGTTCGAACCCTCTGTCCATCTGAAACACAAACACACAAACAAAACTCAAACCCTGACAGGATACAAATAAAATGTTCTTCTTATTATATTAACAACAAATAACAATACAATAAAATTAAATCGTAATATAAATACTAACAATAAATATAAGACATGAATTATAGTAATAGTACAGTAACATCAATACAAAATGATAATATTAACAAAATAACAACAATATAAATAATAATAAAATATACTTGCATTAATAATAATAAAAACTAACTAATATAAATGCCAATAATAATTATAATAATAATATTAATAATAATCATAGTCATCATCATTATCAAATCAATACAAAATACTACTGATTAAAAAAATACTGCTAATAAGTAAAATAATTTTTTTTATAAAATACTACTACTGCTAGTAATAATAATAATTATAATAATAATAATAATATTATATATTCTCATAAAATAAATAAATTCACAAAACACTACTACTACTAAATAAAAAAATAAAAAAATATTACTGATAAAATACTACTACTAATATTAAATACTGCTAATAAATGAATAAACAAATTAGTAAAATACTATTACTGCTAGTGATAATAATTAAAATAATAATACTATATATTCTATTAAAATAAATAAATTCATAAAACACTACTACTAATAAATAAAATAAAAAAATACCACTGATAAAATACTACTACTAATAAAAAATACTGCTAATAAGTGAATACTAAAATAATTAAAATACTATTACTGCTAGTAACAATAATAATAATAATAATAATAATAATAATAATAATACTATATATACTCTTAAAATAAATACATTTATAAAACACTACTACTAATAATAAAAATAAAAAAAGAATTTGAATACTTTTTCTGCTACTAATAACAATAATACTAATATTACTAATAAATAAATAAAAATACTGCTAGTAATAATAATAATAATAATGATAATAATACTATATATACTCTTTAAATAATTTAATGTATAAAACACTACTACTACTAGTTAGTTTCTGCTACTAATAACAATAATATAAATACTACTAATAAATAAATAAATAAAACTACTATTAGCAATATTAATAATAATATTAATAATAATAAACGATTTGTACTACTAATAAATACATTTTAAAAGAAGAATTATAGATTATTAATTATATTCCACTAGATATTTTTTTATTTAATATATATATATATATATATATATATGTTGCTCGTCCTATAAGCTGTTATGCTCTGCTCCTAGCAGGACTAGCTGTTCTGCCCGGCAACCGGGCTCTGATTGGTCAGCCTAAACGCACGAGTGTCACGGTCTCAGTTTCGGACTCGTTATATTGGACGCCGTTAATATTCTTGTGTTCCTTTTCTAAATCTAACTCGGTGTTAAAAGGCTTTTATACTATAATCTTTTTTTTAGGATCAGCTTTCAGTGAACACAAGTGCAGTTTATCAGGCTGTGAGCAAACTCTGGAGTCTGTGGCTCGAACCGGAGGCTCTCGTTACTTTACGGGAAGGTACGATCTGTTCTGAAGTCAGTTTATTGTTTTAATTACAGTTTTATTAAGCGTATAAACGATCAGTGAACCATTTCTAGATTCTTCCTCTGTTTCTGTTTTTCTGAAGGTGGATTTTATTCCCAGCTGATTAAGCCCGGTCTCAGGCTGGTGAGTCTCAACACGAACCTTTACTACAGTCCCAACCGCATGACTGTAAACATGTCGGATCCGGCGGGTCAGTTCCAGTGGCTCCAGGAAACGCTGGATCTGTCCAAACGCATGCTGGAGAAAGTAAGAACACGATCCATTTACCTTCTCATTCCTTCTATTATTTAAGGCTTTGTTTTAGACCCAAATGCTGAAGCAATACTGGTGTTGACCACTAGGGGTGCTGTGTTTACAGACCATTTTTTGGGGGAGAAATAACAATACAGAGATAGTGATAGAACTGCACCAGAAACAGGCGTGAAATACAGCCTGGCGACCTGTTCTATTACGTGGGAAAACCAACAAACCGAGGCCGAGGCCGTTTACCTGATCTCACCACCTTAAAACGAATCTAGTTTGTGTCAGAGTGAACAAAAGTGCATCCTCGACCTTCCTTTGAACCTATTAACGCCTTAATGTGCTTAGAATTTAAAATAAATGAATAAAACCGAGCTAAAACAAAACTTATCACATTTATAACACCTTTTTTTTCTGGTTTCGCTTGTTTCTTTGATTCATTTTGACCAAGAGGCATAGAGGAAAAACAATCACCGATGCCATCTGGGCATCAAAATCGACGCAGCGAGGAGTGGCAGCGTTTGGCACGCTTAAATAGCCTGTAGTGCAGCCGGCGTCACGTTACAAGTTGAGTTTGTTTGAATGTTTGTTATGCTTTGCAAATTCCTCCGACGTTTTCTGAAGGTTTACGTGATCGCCCATGTCCCCGTTGGCTATCTGCCCTACGCTAAAAACACCACGGCCATGAGGGACGGCTACAACGAGAGACTGGTGGCCATCTTTCGTAACTACAGCGACGTCATTCAGGGGCAGTTCTATGGACACACCCACCGAGACAGCATGATGGTGCTGCTGGATCAGAGAGGTACTGGAGGGCTAATACTTTTGTAACTTTAGTATTTAAATCAATATTTGTTATTTTGGTGTTTCTGATCAATTATCTGAAGAGTTCAGAAGTGTTGTTTTGGTTCAGGGTGACAGCGGAAAGGAAAAACTCCCGACAGGGACCAAAACTCAAAAAGGGAACCAAAAGCTTTGGGCGGCCTAGAGGGTGCGAGAAATATTTTAAATTAAATGAAAAATGCATTTCTAAAATACAAAAGCTAAATAGAATCATTAATTTATAAAATATAATAAATAAAATATAATTAATAAAATCTGGAATAGCACAGATAAAAGAGTAAAAATAAAAGGTAAAGTACAAAACAATAATAAACAAACGATTTAAATAAAATAATCAAATAGAGAATATAATAAATAAAATGGGAAAATAAAAAATAAAATATAAGAAAATAGTGAATATGAGCGATTATAGAAAATATAATAAACAATACAGAATACATTAAATCAATTATTAAAAAAATATATTAATATAGAGAAATTTATAATGTGTTTATAATAAGAATAACCTAAATAGTGTAATTAAAATGGAGAATATAATTAAAATAGAATAGAATAAATAAAACTGAGAATATAATAAATTAAAAAATAACAACTAAAATAGTGAATATAATTACTAAATTGCAGATAATAATATAGAAAAATGTATAATGTTTATTATACAGATAAACTAAATAAAATAATCAAAATAGAAAATATAGCAAATAAAATAAAAATATAAATATAAATAAAAAATATAACAAATAAAATAGTGAATTGCTATTTATAGCTGATTAATGAAAATATGCTAATTAATAAATGAGTGATTATAATAACTTAGAGAAAGTTATTAATACGTTGATAATAAATAGAAGTGGCATAATTAAAATAAAATATAATAGGGAACATAATGAATAAAATATAATAATACAATAAAGAATAGAGTAATTAAAATAGAGAATAGAATTAAAATAAAACATAGAATTGAGAATATAATAAATGAGCAGTAATAATCCATAAAAATATAACAAATAAAATAGGGGATTTAATAAATAAATAATATATAGAGGAACTATTTATATATTTATAATTAACAAAAGTTAAATAGAATGTTAAATAAAAAATATAATAAATAGAATATAATAAAATAGAAAATATAATAAATATAATAACAAATAGATAATTAAAATAGAGAATAGAATTAAAATAAAATTAAGACTATAATAAATGAGCAATAATAGACAAAAAATATAAAATAACAAATAAAATAGGGAATATAATAAATACATAATATATATTAACTATTAATACATTTATAATTAACAGAAGTTAAAAAGAATATATTAAATAGGTCATATAATAAATAGAATATAAAAAATAGAAAACATAATAAATAAAATGTAATAAATACAATAAAAAATGGTGTAATTAAAATAAAGGATATAATTAACAATAAACAAATAAAATATAAAACAACAAATAAAATAGTAAATTAAATAAATAGAATATATTAAATAGAAAATATAATAAAACATAAATGAATGATAAATGATAACAAAAATAGAATAAAAAAAAGGAATTTAAATGGAATAAATGCTTTCCTTCTGTGTTTTTTCTATTTTTATTAAAGACTTTGTTCTGATGTTGATAAGTTAAAAAGATGCTAAATGATGATGTTTTAAAGGGAAACCTGTTAACTCCGTCTTTGTGACGCCGGCTGTGACTCCGATCAAAAACGTCCTCGAACCGTATTCTAACAACCCGGGGGTGCGCATGTACCTGTACAGTGACCTGGATTACGGCTTACAGGTACAAAATACGTCCTGCTGTTTGCTCTTAGTAAAATTGGGTGTTTACTTTAGGAGAGAGCGATGATAAACTCTGTCCGGCCTCTCACAGGACCTGTGGCAGTTCTACCTCAACCTTACCGAAGCCAACCACCAAAAAAGCGCCACCTGGAGACTGGAGTACGTCATGACCAAAGCTTTTGGGATGGCGGATCTTAAGCCGGACAGTCTGTACAAGCTGGCCCTGAGGTTCGAGGCCCCGCAGAGCAAAGAGTTTCAGACCTATTTCAGACATTTCATGGTGAGTTACAGCGACGCTGTGTCCTGTCAGGGGGACTGTAAGAAGGTGCAGGTCTGTTCTGTACGCTTTTTGGATCGGGAGTCCTATTTACGGTGCCTGCAGAAGGGAAACGCAGGAGGATCTCGTATCATAGAGTCTACATGACGTTTAAAAACACTAAAACGAGCTTGAAAACTCTGTCTATTTTCATTTTGGTAAAAGAAATCGCGCGATTTGTGAACTTTTGAATCATGAAAACTTGAGACTGTAAGCAGATCGCCAGTAGAGGGCGCACTATTGGCCTCTTTATTATAGCTTAGGTGTCTTTAAATTAAATGCACTAAATGTTCATTTTAATGCTTTTTTTTCTCAATAAGGGACGTAAATAATAATAACTATTATTTTTTTTTGCTTTGTTTCATTTTGGAGACCTGCTAGTGTCCAGTATTTCAAATAAAATGGTTTTTGTTTTTTGTTTCTATTTTTAAAGGGAAGAACTTCTACGTTTGACTTGAACAAAATATTATAAGAAAGATTTTTTGGGCGGAGCAGATCCTAATTTTTGCAGCTCTGTAATGTAAACATGCTTTGTTTTTGATTTCAGGGATTTATTCTGTATGATCTGAGGTGATAAATCACTGTTTTTTTTATCACTAACCAAACTTAAAAAGGCGAGTTTCAAATTTTTCAAGCTAAAATTAATTAATTGTGTTTTTTTCGATGTTTTATTTGATTTAGAGTGAATAAATAAAGCTGATGAGGGATTTTGTACATTTTATAATTATTAGTGTTTTTTTGGTTTGTTTTAAAGGGATTTTAGTAAAAAAAATTGTGCAATTAATTTGATTCCATTTGTGTCTCCGAAACAAGTAATAAATCTTTAAGATCTTTATAATCTTACCCAAAAGAACAGAATAAAATGGAGAATTTATTAAAATGGAAAATGTAATAAAAAAGAAAATATAATAAACAACAAATACAGTGAATATAATAGAAAATATAATAAAATAAAATAAAATTATGCATTTATTTAATGCATTTTAATCAATCAATAAAATGTAAACTATATTAAAATTTATAAAATTATAAATATAAATGGATTATAATGACAATAAATATATATGTATAAATTATAAAAAAATATATATATAGAATAAAATAAATAAAATATAGAATATAATAAAAAAAGAATATAATAAATAAAAAATAGAATATAATAAAAAAATATAGAATATCTAAACCAAACCGAACCTTTAAATACCGGACTAAACCAAATCAAATCTTTAAATACCGGACTAAACCAAACCAAATCTTTAAATACCGGACTAAACCAAATCAAATCTTTAAATACTGGACTAAACCAAACCGAACCTTTAAATACCGGACTAAACCAAATCAAATCTTTAAATACTGGACTAAACCAAACCAAATCTTTAAATACCGGACCAAACCAAATCAAATCTTTAAATACAGGACCAAACCAAACCGAACCTTTAAATACCGGACTAAACCAAACCGAACCTTTAAATACCGGACTAAACCAAACCGAATCTTTAAATACTGAACCAAAACGAATCTTTAAATACTAAACCAAACCAAACCGAATCTTTAAATACCGGACTAAACCAAACCGAATCTTTAAATACTGAACCAAAACGAATCTTTAAATACCAAACCGAACCAAACCAAACCTTTAAATACCGGACTAAACCAAGCCGAATCTTTAAATACCGGACTAAACCAAGCCGAATCTTTAAATACCGGACTAAACCAAACCGAACCTTTAAATACCGGACCAAACCAAACCGAATTGTAAAATACTGCTGCTCGTTAACACAACCAATCAGACTCGGGGTATTTAGGCGTGCAGATCTGCTGAACCAAAGCGAGCAAGGAAGGTAAATGAAATGACCTGGACCTTGAAGCAGATGGGCTACAGCAGCAGCATGAGACCGCATTGGGAAACATGAACAGGCAGGTAACTGATGTAAAAAGAGTTTTTGATTTAAAAGCTTGTGCTTTGTGCTAACAGTTCAGGCTGGTGGTGGGTGGGTAACGGCGGGGGGGTATTTTTTGGGCACACTTGGTGCCCCTTAATATAAACATTATTATTAGCAGTGTTAGCACAAAGCTTTTCTCCACTGTTTAGAGCATGTGCTCTTCCCCTCTGGTTTGAGAGATAACGCCTTTTCTTTTCCCCGCTCTCGCTGTTGTTGTGTTTAAGGGCCCGGCTCTGGGGCCCCGGGGCATTTCTTTAATGCATTAGCCTGGCAGTCGTACGCTAATGGCCACACAGGGTGCAGTAGAGCCTCAAGAAAGAAGATGATGCCCCAAGAAATGGAGAATCGGGAATGCCTCCTCCTGGTTTGGCCTCCTCTTCCAAATCACGGCCACATCCCCGTCTTAAATCGTCCGTCCCTCCCTTTTAAAACCCTAAAAGCAGGGACCTCGGACCTCGGGCCGACCCGTTTATCAGCAGCTGCTCCTCAGGAACACAAAGCTCATTAGGAATGCATGCTGCACCTCCATTGGATTTGCTCCGCATCGTCCAGAGTGGACCCAATGCAATTATCGTTCCTCCATCTCCCGGCCCCCTGGGAGCCCTTCCCCCTCACCCCCCTCGTCCCCCTGTCTGCTCTCTGTCCCCATGTCCCCCCGCTCCACCCCTTTTGCATATGACATTTCCTTTAATGCCCCCCTCGTCAGCCCCCCCCGCCCCCCGCCCCGACGCCGAGCCAGCTGTGAAGCTTCTGCGGTCTTCGGGTTCCACACGTTTTCACGACCGATCGATTTCATTTACGATCGAGTTTGAACCCAAAACGAGGATAAACGAATTTTTGGGGAGTTTCAGGTGTTATTTCGCAGCCTGGGGAGGCAGCGGCAAGGAAAAAAACATTATAAAACATTATAAAGAGACAAACCTTGGGAGGACCAAGACTCGAGAAGAAAAAAACCACCTCAACTCATTGATCTCATTAAATAAACAAGACGTTTTCAAATATCATCCTCAGAAAATCAGCCTCGTGTTCTTACGTAGCTACGCCGTATTTTCCAGCTCACGATATCTGAGGTTGTATTTATCGTTATTTTCGGTATTTGGTTTAATCGGCTCAGAAGAAAAAACATCAAACCAAGCAAAAGAACTGTTTAAAACCTAATAAGGTTAAGAGAAAATGAATTTTTTTGTTTTTTTAAAGAATTTCCTTTACAGAAGAGACTTAAAGGAATCCGGTTAATGGGACCAGCCGCTTATTTGGACCAAAATTCTGCTTAATCGGACCAAAGAACGTGTACAGTATGTAATATCCGTGAAGAAACTCTTC
>JAUZSU010033018.1:0-10354 GCA_034780255.1 Parotocinclus maculicauda | reverse complement strand
TTTGGAATAAGGCTGTAACGTAACAAAATGTGGAAAAAGTGAAGCGCTGTGAATACTTTCCGGATGCACTGTATTTTCAGAGATGTAGTTAGTAATTTGTAATTGATTACTTTTTTTAACTGCCCATGACATAACCCAGCAATGACCATGAAAACCATTGTTAATTAATAAATCGATTAGGTAATCAAATGTTATCATGGTCAGAGTCATGGGAAAGCCAGTGCCTACCTAGCACAACAGGGCTCAGGACAGGAACAACCACAGACAGGGCACCATTCCAAAAGTGGAAGTTAATAACCTACAATTGCATATATAATATAATATATAATTAAAAACAATTGCAGTTAACTTCAAAGGAAATTCTGATGACTGCTGTATTTTTATAAACAGTATACCCATGTGAGACTGGAGGCATACAATGTCAGTGAAGAAACTTTGTGCAACAACAAACAGACATGCTTACACACACACTGGCATGCCCATACACAGTCACACAGATACACATCCTTAAATACACAGTCACACTCTAATGTCAGTGGGTTTTCATTTCTTTACCATCTGCTGAGTCTGTGAGACAGATGGTTCATGCACACATACCTTGGCATATCCCTCTGATGCCACCTCCTACCAGTATTAACCCTACATGTCACTTCCGCACATATACAACCCTACTTGTGCCAGGGGAAGTCATGTATGCTGCCCTAGCCCTGCTGTGTGTGATACATGTGCCAGAATTACAATAACAAATATAATCAGTTGGTAAGGTTACGGCTGTAAACCTCACCTTACCACCTGCCACAAATGGGCAATTACGCTAGGTTGGTGGGGCAGTAGACTAAACGAAATGAACAATATTTAAAAAAGATGTTCCTTATAGGCTGTGGCCTATGGTCATTCTACATTAGATTTTGCTTACATATACTGTGAAAAATGTTAAGCATTGAAGCGTCTAGTTAACACAACCTAGCTATATACAGTATAACGTCACTATTTCCCCACAAAAGGCTGCCTGGATGCCAGACCTGGGTGGAACTACTGTACCTTATATTAGAGTGGTGGTTAAGGCTCTAGACTGTGGACTTGTATGTCAGAAGGTTGGGGGAGCCATGGTCTAATATGACCAAGAGCTCCCTAGGGTGCCATGGATCCACAAATGTAAAAGACCTCAGTAGCATTTACTACCAACAGTCAACATTTTCCTGCACAAAAGCAACTGCATTTGTACTTTGATAAAAATATTCTGCAGATTAGAGGATATGCTCCATTAAGTGTGCTAAAATAAATGCTAAAATATTTGTTGTGTGTGCCAAATATTTAATACATTCATTTATTGACCAATTAATCATAAAATGTTCCACTTTTCCCAGACTGGATTAATGTGTGTATGAGTTTCTGTATTAAAATAAATCCCTCGGTATCCCAAGCTAAACTCTTGGGTTTAGTTTTGTATTACTAAGGAATGTGTGCATGTTGTCAGGGAGAGAGAGAGAGAGAGAGAGAGAGAGAGAGAGAGATATAGAGAGAGAGAGCGAGAGAAAGAGAGAAAGAGAGAAAGAGAGAGAGACTGAGACTGAGACTGACTTGTGTGGGCAGACTTGTGAGTATTTGTAATAAAGGCGATTAAAAATGCTTGTATATGCAGTTTCTCAAGAAATCACAGCTAATACTTTCTGCATTTTATTATTCTTTCTGCATACTAAGGATCATCCGTGATGTTGCGCTTGAGGCAGTTTCTGCGTGTTTATTATTTGTGTGTTTCTAAGTAAAAGGAGTGACCCTAACCTCAGCTGTCAACAGTATGCAAATGAATGGAATTTTAATAGGCTCATCTTCATTACATCCCTCATTTCTCTTACTTCTTTTACAACTTATCAAACACAAAACCTTAATTTATCATTCAAGAACAGAAACTTTAGACAAAACACTTATACCTACACACATCTAACACACACTAGTTTTAAGGGGTATTTTCCATTTACTTATTTATTTTTGTGTTAACAAAAACAAAATTGTGGATCACAGTCTGTGGTTTGTGACCTCATCTCCAGTTACTGCCAGTCCAGTTTTACAGGTTTTCTTTCCATATCCATATAAGTCTATCTGTATACCCTTAATTGTTAATGTGGGTGTGTGATTGAGCATGTGATGAGCTATGATGGACCAGAACCCTGTCCAGGGTGTCTTTCCACCTCAGCAAGCATAATAAAGCAGTTATTAATGAGGTATGGAAATTATGCCACACAAAATGCAGGATGAGTTAATTTGTATTTATTTAATCAACTTAAGTCTGAAGTAAAAATTATGGAACTGGTGAAAATGCTGACTTTATTCTGAACTTAAAACTCAATTAAAATCCTGCAGCACTACATCGATCAGCTCATGCAATAGTGATGGTTTAATCCAGAAACAGAGCAGCCTCATACACATAAATTAATATTGACCATCTTGAATAACAATAGACTTGGGTACGAACCCATGTATATGCTGAGTAACACTGAATCTCTTTTCTTCCTATTGGTTTATAAGTTTTATTTAATGCAATAGAAAACAAAACACTAAATAAATAGAATAGAATAACTGAAATAAAGTGTGAATTTTTAAAATAAAACAATTAGACACCTGCAAAAAATCAGATTTTGACAATAATCTAATTTGTAATTTAAGTTACATGACCTTAAGTGATTTGATTATAGGAAAAACAGTGGGTCAGCAAATTTATTTCCATAAAATGGCTACATATAGTAACCTGTTGAAATATTGAAATATTCATTATACAAGTACTATATGTAGGTCTATATATTTAATGTTATAGAAATTTCTTATCAATGTGTTTAAAGCATCTGGTAATTTTGGGTTGACTATTGAGTTCCTCCATAATGTATTTGTTTTATAACTGCACTAGTCAGTATTTCAGTGTTACAATTATCTTTGCATATAATATGTAGAACACGACAAAACACAATTTTAAAAACAATTATGTGTGTTAAATACATGACAAAACTATGCTATTTAGACTGGATTATTATTTCAGGAAGGGCATTTGTGATTCAATTTTTACATTTGCTCGGTGCTAAGTCTTGCAATAAAACTCCTGCAAGTTTGTATCTACAAACCTGGTTATTATTTTAATGGATATATATATATATATATATATATATATATATATAATTAGGGAATTTTTAGTTGGGGGATAGTTCATCTGAAAATGTCCCCTAATTTTTGCGGACAACATGCTATTGTGTTATACTCTGTAGCCTTATATTTTGTTGTAGTCTCCATAATATTATAATTTCCCATTATTACCCGTCCATCCATCCATTATCTTCCACTTTATCCAGCCAGTACCCACCTGGCAACTCTGGGCAGGAACAACCCTAGGCAGGGCGTCAATCCATCGTAGGGCACACACACAGTCACACACTGATGGCCACTTTAGAGACACCAATTAACCTAACACGCATGTCTTTGGACTGTGAAAAGAAACCCGGAGTAAACCCACGCAGACACGGGGAGGACATGCTTCACTGAGACATCACTGAGAAAGGACCAAGGCTGCTCCACCCTGGGACTGAACCCATTACATGTGAGGATTTTTTTCCTTGTCACTATTATCATATAACTATCATTACCATGTGTGCCTAAATATTTGTGACGCTCCGTTGCGACAATGCTCTGTTATAATAAGCGCTATATGATTTTGCCTTTGTCTATGTTGGCATGAAACATAACTGATATACAACACGTCGTTTATTTAAATAAAGAAAAAGAAAAATATGAATGAGTAATGGTCTCCAAACATACAATCTAATCAAATAATGCAGTGATTCCTCCATTTATATGCTGAATAAATGAATGAATGTCTCTCCCAGCCACAGTAGCTTTCAGTGAAAGGGTGGGTAATATGACAGTATTTTACTTTATCATGATAAATTTTGTAATCATGACAGACATTGTGCTTTTCTGAGCATATCGAAGATCTTTACAGTGCTTTAAAGAACAATCCTGTTTTATTGGATGAAGTGCAGTATATTTTGAATACAAATCACTTTACTAGTGATGATAGTGATAAGTATGGGATAATATTTAAACATTAGTCTTCAAGAATCTGTCACCACTGATGCATTTTGTCTGTGGTATTGTGATTATTGTTGTGTATCGTAAAAATGTCTTTAAATATTGTCATATAATATTTTTACCATATGGCTCAACACTACTTCAGTTACATGCATGTGGATAGGAATCAAGAGGTTGGATTTTTTAACAAGCTATTTACATGTCCATTTAAATACTCAGATACCACGTCTGCAAAACACATTATTATTTGTATGTAATGCAGGCATTAACAGAGCTTATCTAGTAAAGTATTATGCGTGAGTGTAGGTGTGAAAATGAGTGGGATCTTATGAATCATTTTTCTCTCTCGCTTTCGCCCTCTCCCTCTATCTGTGCAAAATCTGTTTTTGTCTCATATTTCTTTGCAACCTACTCAGACAGCATGATGTCATACTAATAAATATCATGTACCACACACACAGACACAAATAGACAGCAAGGTCAGGACAACTGGCTGGTCTCTCTTGGAGAGTTTTACCAGGAGACTTTTCCAGAATTATTGGGAGTTTATGAGACCGATGGCTAAATTATGTAAGCCTCGTATTCATAACAATTTTTAAGACACAAAAAATATGAGCAGAGCTCACTTTGAACTTGCACAAATACACAAAATGCAATACAAAAGTATGACGACACACAATTGTGCTTAATAGAGGTTTTATTATAAAACCATGGTGACTGATATATAGTAGTGGCAGATTTGCATCCTCTCAAATGCAACCATTACTTAGATAAAGCACTCAGATTGGATTAAAAGGCAGTGCTAGTCAATGTTGCAACTAAAGGCAGATCATGTTAAATAGTACATGTCCCATTTTGTGAGCTTGTGCTTATCACAATAGTTGCATGTACGCTTGAATGTCACTGATTCCTTGATTATATTTGCAGTGTTTGTTTATGGATGGCTTTGATTTTATGTTTCTCCAGTGGGTGTGGCTAAAACAGCCCATTAATTAGAAAGGAGGTACACATTTTATTGTATAGCATAACACTATGCATACAATTCTAGTAAATCCAAAGCAACAGAAGGCCAATATGCTAATCATATTTAGACCTAATCAAGAGTGATTGAAGCACTGACATCTGGAGTACTGTTTGTGTGTGTGTGTCCTTGTGGGTTGCCTGTCTTAAATCTTAATATCTAAATCTAATTTGACTCCTTTCTGTCCTGTATACAAACAGGAGAATAAGATTATGTAGGCTGCAGAGGCCAGTGCTTTGTGTGTGTGTGTTCTCTCCAGTATCCCCCAGACCAGAATCAAAAGATTTCCTCTTCTTATAAAGCATAATAATGAGAAAGCAGTGCTCTGTTTATCACTAATCTTTATTAACTTCCCCATGTTTTTCATCATAACACTCATCAGTGCGTTTGAAATGACATCATCAGTGCAACAAGCTATGTAAAGGTCAACAAAGGGGTTTCTCTGTTGTACGTGTCTTGAGTATGAATACAATCCAAATATGTTCTCTCAGAACACAGAATCAGAGACTCATTTACAAATTCTTACAAAACCGTAAATACAATAATCAACACAATCCATGACCAAATACTTTTTAAATCATAACATGTGGCTTATGACACAGTTGTCTATTCAATCCATGATAAACATCCCATTAAGTCATAACATGTGTCTCGTGACTTCTGAAGGAAAAAGACACACAAAATAATGTATTTTTGATGAGGCAAACAAAAAGTTGCTGATGTAAATGTGCTGGTTCTTCTCACTGGTGCTGTTTATTTACTTGAATTTTATTATGGGTGTATTATGTATGTTATTGCAACAGAATTTTTAATCCTGCTAATTGGAGACACGTTTGTCTTTTAGTGGGCATTGTTATAGGATAATATGCTACCTAAGATAGGTTAAATTTCTGGGCAACACGTTTTAAAGGTACCTTTAAGCAATACATGGAGCCAATATCTGGAGGGTTTATGAGACCTATGCTCATGGATTGTGCAAAAGCATACACAGTCAACCCTGGTATCCAAATGCCTGGTATAATGCGTGGGGCATTTTTATTCCCTAACCTTCTGTCCTGAACTGCTATACGGAGTTAGACACACAGAGATGGGGGCAAGTCAATAATACAGGGATACATGAAGCAGAGGACTAAACTCTACATTTAAACACACGATACACAAAGTAAGGTAAGGACATGGCACATAAACAGGATTAGGAACAGGAATAGTCAGTCCATGTACAGAAATAAAATGAGCCTGGAACAGGGGGGGTGTAAAAACAATTTTCCAGAGAATCCATCAGAATCCATATAATTACTTTCTGTGCCACTGGAGGAAGTACCAGACTAGTGTCTACAAGCATTAAAATGTCAACAGAGAGAGAAGTTTAAATGAACTGGAACAATTTAAGGGAACTGGTTACAATTAAGGTGCACAGACCGTGATGTTGGCTTCTACACTGTATTTGCTCTTTATCAATGTTCCATACAATATGTTGGATGTAATTTTAATTTTAAATTGTTTGTTTGTGTGTGTGTGTGTGTGTGTGTGTGTGTGTGTGTGTGTGTGTGTGTGTGTGTGTGTGTGTGTGTGTGTGTGTGTGTTTTTGTGTGTGTTTTCCAGTGATCATTTTTCCTCCTAGTACACTTAGGAACATTTAAATTCACAATTAAACTCAGATTTTACGTTCTGTAAAGCAAATTATACCTCTAAAAATGTATGATAAATAATACAAATAATGTCACTGTAGTGGCATGGCATTTAGATTACTGGGTTATTAATCTGTGTGTTGATTTTTCAAGTCACAATACTGAAAAGCTACAATAGTTGGGTCCTTGTTTAAGGTCCTTATCAATTGCTTGGATGAAACCTTGTTATACTGATTTAGTTGGATAAGGGAATCTGTCAAATGCATTAAACAAAATTAATTAATAATCATGTAATATTAAAATGTTACAGAATTAACCAAACCAAGAAACTATAGACATCAATAAAGTCAAATCCTCTTTTGCCTCTTATTTTTCCCCATGCATCTTGCATTTGTTATATGCTCTGGACTATTTACCACAATCATATTTTCTATAATTGTGCTTAATTTCTTTAACAACAATCACTGTCCGCAAATAACTGACATCCCATGCAGGACATGCCTATGTCTGTGTTTTCCGGAGACAGGGGCCATAGATTTGCTGATAAAGATAGGCAAAACAAGGAACGCACCAAAACAAAACTCTCACAGCTGCAGATGTTGTGCAGATAAACTGACACTTTGAGTTTGACAGTGTAGTTCATATACAATAAGTTTGGAATTTGGACAGATTTGGACAGATTTATTAACATATTGTAAAGCCTCTTTAGGAAGAATGCTAAACATCATGGAAGTGATAATACAGTGGTGTTTGAAAGTTTGTGAAACCCTTACAATTGTCTGTATTTCTGCATTAATATGTTCTAAAACATCATCAGATATTTACACGTTTGAAAAGTGGATAGAAAGAACCCAATTGAAAAAATAAGACAAAAAGATTAGATTTGATGAGAAAAATGAGCCTTTGTTACATATCAATGAATTTTTAAATAAGCAAACTTTTTTCAGTATCTAGTTTATGCAGATCTTTTAAAAAACAACATAGCATTTCTTTAACCAATTTTGGTAACCAAATGTGTGTGCTTAAAGTCATTGTCTTATTGCATGACCCACTTTCTTTTCAGATTCAGTTCATAGACAGATGACCTGACACTAACACTGACACTGGGTCCACCAGCTTTCAAACATGCCATTTATGCATTTTATCTATAAATTATTATTTTATAAGATAAATTAATATTTGGACAATAAACAGTCAACCTGGCAATTGGCTAATGTTCATAATCATAAGTTTTCTTCTAACTGTACTGACCTATCACAGAGAGCTGTTTGTTTGTTTAAGCCAGTCTCTTTCATTTTTTTTTTAAATAATGGACAGCAATATATATTTAAAAGAAATCAACCATGCTGTAGGCAAGATAATAATAGCTCATAGCTATGTGTTATGACTGGCCACTTATAAACCTATAACCTGCCAAAAGTACATTAAACTATGAAAGCAAAGTCATCAAATGCATTAGCATAAACAAATTAATACAATTAATAAAAAAATCTTTTTAGAGTTTATCAATTCATCCCTTGCAGAGCAATAGAAACTTTACGGTCAAATAACTTTTTTAGTGTTGTCAAGCAAGACTAAAGAAAACAGTACCTTTTGTAAAAGTTACTATATTGAACTTTAGCAAACAACCATAAAGATTATTTTAATTGATTTCGACTGATGTTTGAATCAAGATTTGAGAGATGCAGGAAATGGAATTGTGAAAAATAGCCTCATGATGAAAGAGTTTCTTTAAAAAAACAGAGAGTTCCTTGTTTGCTGTTTAGAATTAAAAAAAGTTGTGTGGGGCAGATTTTTCTCGTGCACGGAGAGACACACACAACACAAAGAGGGAGGGAGAAACAGTGTACTGAATCATTTACAAAGGGCTACACAAGTTTTTAAGTTGAAAATACTATGTAATGACATTTGATTTAAGTGCATAAAAGCTTGTTTTAAGCACTTCTCATATATGCTATAGGCTGTACTCGATCTAATACAGCACAGATTGCACTCCAAGGATTAATGGTATTGACAGACAGGTGGGAGGAGAGCCACTATGCTGCACAGTGCAAATTTTACTGCAGTGCTACTAGAATTTAAGCCACTGGAAGTTAAATGGAAGGGAAGCGTGACAGAGAGGAATTGGAGCTGTTTTTTATTCAGAGGACTTCCCTGCTATCCTGTGCTGTAATCCTTTTTTACAGATCTTTTAGCAGATACAGAATAACCCATATTCATGTGACTGCACATTCGCACTGCGTCTTATTTGCCTGGTTTGTCATCCAAGGTGAATAATGCACAGTGAATCATCATATACAGTGTATGTGTATAGAGAACTATTAAACTGGTTCTCCATTCTCCATTCAGTTCTGATACTCCAGTTTTACAGTGCAAAGTGATGCAAATCTGAGCTCCATTATAATCTGATATGTGGTTCGAGAACCACAGTACATGCTGTATAGATCAGATAAACAAACTCCCATGTGGAGAGATGCATCTTCTAGTCCAATCTATTACAGCTTCTGATCAAAGATAAGGCTGAGTTATTGATCTAGTCTTAAACAGAGACATCCAGACAAAAAGGCAAAGAGCAGAAAACTGGAGGCAGACACGCTGCACTTCTAAATGGCATCTTTACAGTTTTTTTTACAATACATGCATCAATAAAAATCAATAAAAATACTTATCATTCATGCATTTATTTATTGTCTATCTGCTTTGTGCTTATTTAGGGTTGTGGGGCTGGACTCGTGAACACTTGGACACCTTAAACATCAGCTGTGTCAGACACTCTTTGCACGTGTCAGGCCAACCAATACACAAACACAACACATTTCAGCCTTCATTAGGTGCCAAAATGTTAAAATCTCTGACCTGAATGAAGCCATTAAAACATTGTAAAAAGCTGTAAAGATTATTGCACTAAAAGCAAAGGCTCAGTTAGATTACTCTATTTCTGCTAGTTTCAATGTCATACTTAATTGTGCTATTCTACATCATCTAAAGTTTCTTTGAATTGAACTGTAGCGTATGGAAACATAACATTATACACAATTATTTATGCTGAAATTTTGTAAATGTGCATAACCAAAGGTTTGGATGGAAACCTAGCTAGTATCTGATGACCTTTCATTTTTGTTCAGGCTATATTTCTGTTTTGGCACCCAGTGTTTTTAATATATAGTTATAGCTATTCAGTTCTGAAAAATCTATTTTATATTTGATCATATTTACAAACTAGTTTTATTTTGTTCAGAGAAACATTTCTTGAAACAAAAGGAGAATTTGTACAAAAGGGGTTCTGTTAGGGTTCCTACCTGCGCTCGGATCGTGCGGCTGTCCTCACCGGTCGCCATTACAGAGCCATCGGTGAGGCAGCCATTATACCCGCTATCTCATCATGTCCCGATCCCGAACAGCTGAAGTCGGGGCCGGGTCATCGTGATTCTATCGGGATTCGATCTCCGTCTGGTGCGCGCGTTTAACCAATGGCGCTCCTGCGCGTCTCCTTGCGTCACTAGAGGTAGCTGGTAAGGTCCGAGAGCATTCAGAGCTGGAGGATCGGTACGGGTGGGTAACCCCCGGAGGTATTTACTTTTCAGGGGCACTTTTGAGGGTTTTTCCCGTTCGGTACTCGCGCTCCTCGCTC
>JAUZSU010033007.1:0-10355 GCA_034780255.1 Parotocinclus maculicauda | reverse complement strand
TACTGACCGAAAATTGGTGGAATAATAAAAAAATCGGATAACAATATATGTGTTGCTACAGCAACACACATAATAATTTAAATTGAACTGAAAATATGCTGTACAGAAGAATGGGCTAAAATTCTTCCAATCTTTCGATTTTCCCAGAAACATTTAGTTTCAGTTATTATTACGCCAAATACTGAAAGCAAAGGTACACATTCTTGTGCCACTTCCAGATATGTAATATTGGAATCATTTTCCTGAACAAAATAAATTATCAAGTAAAATTTTGTCTCGTTTTTTTTTTTTTTCTGTTGCCTTTATCTACATTTAAGAATAGTGTAAAAAATCTGATGTTTTATTTCATGAACATAAAAAAAAGGGTTCAAGCACCGATAAATTTATGTAATCTTAATTTACCTGATGAGAGCTGTAACAGCAACAGGACATGGCTGGGTATTCTGTTTTAGGGTTGTTAAAGGATTCAATTCAGGTTCTTAGTCTGTCTTGCCATCCCAAGGACGAAGGATGTGGAGTCCATAGTCAAAACCTCAAACTGGTGAAATTTTCACATTTGTCCACAGTTTTATGTCATTAATGTATGATGTAAGATCATGTGGTGGGATGTGGTAGATATACCACAATATTTAATATTTGTGCTTATATAAATAGTCAAAGTGACAGGGCTAAAAACTATTCCTTAAGGAATGTCCTGAGCTTTAATTGCAAGTGCGATATGAATCCAGCAAAAGCCAAGTCAACCCAAGTTCTGACCCATGAAATTTTGGGAAGGAAATAAGTATGACGAGATGTACCATGTTAGTCGTCTCTGAATTTAGTGAGTAGAATGTTAATGGTTACAAGCTCAGCTAAAAGAAGAATCAAAAGAGCTATATTGTGGCTATTTAGTATTTGGAAACCAGGCTGCATGTACAGAAAAAGAAAACTGAGATTACTATGAGGTATGACTGTTTCCAACACTTCAGGAAATTTAGAGTGTTGTGATGGTGTTTTATGAAGGCTGAAGGTGATGAGGTTTCTTGAAAAAGCATGGTGGTATTTAGAGCAGTGGAGACATAAAAAGCAACTTGCTAATAAGATGACAGATGGAAACAGAGATGACAGACACCTCTTGAGAAGTGGAGTGGGGTCCGGATCTCGCATACAGGAAACTGGATTAGTTTTGAAGATGAGATCAGACATGCTGCTTGGCTCCGTAAAAAAACAAGCTGTTCCATCTTTTATCCAGGGCTTCATCAGGTGTATTACTGTTTTTGTGAACAGCATACTGTATGTGGACATGGATATATTTAACTTATTTATTTTCATTAAACAAGTTGGGGAATGAATTACCTTGCTTGCCAAAAGAGATTGCAGGTGGGTTTTGAAGATTGAATGGGGTTTTATTACTATTAAGAGAGCTTTAAGTAAAAAGAAAATCCAAGAAAACCATAATGAACAGACAGTATTAAAGGGAAAATGACATTTAATAGAAATCTGATTACTGCATATATAAACCCAGGGGTTTTCCATTATCTGATTACTCAAATGCATGTATACATTGATTGCTGACAAAATAAAATTTTCTGCAGTTATCAAATTATTAAATGCATATCACACGCACACATGCTTCTGACGTAAGTGCTATGGGAGAGCTAGGTAAGCTAGAGAGTGTACAAAAAGAACACTTTCACATGTGCCCTAGTGTCTGACTTTTCATGCACTGCACCCTGGAATAAACCACAAAGGGTTGCAGTTTGGAAACAGATGCTGTAGCTGCTGACTAGTTTCTTTTTTTTGCACAGAGCTCAAAAGTTAACCCCCAAACACGAGCCATTTAATGGAAGGAATGCAGTCTTTTAAGGGAACAGGTGGGTTTGCTATTATAATAATAGTTAATTCAACCAACTGTACAGGCTGCCAGTCTATTGCAGGGCACATGCACTCACATGAACAAGGTTTATTTATTCTCTGATACTGACATTCTCTGATAGTGACACTGGTTCATCTAACACACATCTTTGGAATGTGGTAAGAATCAGATTACCTTGGAGCCCATGCAGACATGTTGAGAATAAATATTGTAGTGCAAACAAATTCGATCATAAGTTTAGGAAGCAAAAATAAAGTACCACATCAGCAATTTTGGTAGTCAGTCTTTGTTGTACGATATCTAAAAGTAACCCTAAAAAGCCTGCAAACAAACACACCAAACAAGAGTGTTAAGTGTTTAGTCACAAGTACAATGGATTTCAAAATGCGGTCTAATAATTTGAGAATGGAGACACTGTATTGAAATGGAATTGCTACTTTATTACATTATTGGAGAGGTGCCATGTGGAAATGTATTGTACATAGTTGTGTATTGTTGTGTACATGGTGACAAAAAAATGTATATTCTATATTCCATCTACCTAGAAAAGTCAGAGTGGCAAAATGGCAAAAAAATGAACAGTTGACAACATTCAGGCAAGATGATTTGATACATTACCAGGAGTTGCAATGGGATAGAACAAACAATTTCCAGTTCCATGTATTCAAATGAAGTCACATCTTGAGCTTGAATTACATTGTGTGATGTTGGGGTGGCACGGGAGCGGATGTGGTTAACGCAGTGGTCTCACAGCCCTGAGATCCCTGGTTCAGTCCTCCCACATTCCAAAGACATGCATTAGACTGATTGGTCACTTTAAATTGGTCCATTACTTGTCTGTCGTGAATATAGCTATTGATGCTGATGCAATGATAAATAAACCTAATGAACAAACACACGTTAACTGATATTAAGTGCATTGTTGTAAACAGTGAATCCACCACCTTTATAATCAAAATGTTCTTTTTTAGACTGTGAACTTCATTATTATTGAGCTGATATCCAGCCCAAAATGCTTTGAGGTCAGAAACTGATACTGAAACTAACTGCAGGTTAATAACACAAATTGCATTTTATAAAATGACTTACAATTTATAATTGTACAATATCAACAGTACTGTGGGCTGGGACTGTAGTTGCCTAGTGGTTAAGGTACCAGGGTATGGACTAGATGGTCCAGGGTACAAATATCCTCTTTGCCAAGCTGCTTCTGGGGGATCCTTGAGCAAGACCCTTAACCAGCAACTGCTTGAATTGTAAGATTGTATCAGTTGGTAATCGCTCTTGATAATTGTGTCTGCTAAATGCTATAAATGTAAATAGTATTATTAGTAGCATTATACAAACAAGTTAGACGTAGATAATAATGTGACCAGTAAGTGTACACTGAGCTTAAAAACCCAGAAATTTTGCTGCTCTAACAACCAGTATCACTACAGTGGCAAGAATGATCCATCATACTAACAATATGTGGCTAGTGGCAAAAGAGGATTTGTATACTTACAAAGTAACCTCTGTGGAAGGTTAACCTACTACAATGCTTATCTAGTGTAAGTACAAGATTGGTGAGTCTGATAAACTGTGTGTATATGGGCATCTAGTTGCTGCCATTCTGAAAAAAGTAACCATCTGGGCTTTTATGGGACACAAGTTTATTTAATATTGTTGATCTGTAAAAGACTGACAATTAAGTAGACTTGAACTGAAGCATGGAGTATCCACAGAAGTAGCTTATAATATTAGCTGAATTAGCTGGGTGGCTTATTTTAGGCAGGTTCCTCTTTATTTGGTAAGTAATGGGAATAGCTGAGTTTGATGTGGCAACAACATCTCAGAGGGATGATGTGAAATGCCTAGTGTTTAGGTGAACTGGTGAAACATGGATTAGTAAAAGTTGTATTGGAATGTCTGCTTTTGATAAGATGCATTCTGCACGGCTTTTCTTAAATGCATTGTGTAAACACATTTATTGAGCTTTATATTTACCAAACTTGCACATAAGAAAGCAATGGAACATGCTGAGTTAAGCATACACCAATTACATAAAATGAGTAAATGGAAGGCTGGTAATTAACCCAACACAACAGTTAACGCAAGGGAACATGCATCTGAAATGTGGGTGTCTCTGGTGGAAAGGGATTAAAAAACAAGAAAACAAAGCCACAATATGAAGTAAATAAAAGTGTGACAAGAGAGGAGATAACCAGTAGGATAAGAGTCAATGATTATGAAAACATACATTATAACAGGAAAGGAAATGTACACGATGAGCAAAATACTCTAACCCTAGAGTATAAAGCCAAACTGTCCACAGTCCACAAAGTGTAATTCTCCCAAAGCATGTAGAAATTACAAAGGTAGTCTAATGCTGTTTTTCAGATATTAGGCACAAGGTTTACGGAGTGAAAATAAAAAAAAAACTTTGGGGAACACCATAAGCTACTGTAGTGGTGATTAATTTGTGATTGCTGATGAGAACAAAATGTCTGCTGTTGAGGTAATATTTGAAATACACTGAACTAAGCCTATAACTTTAAAGAGTGGACGGCATTATACTGTATTGTTTCAAGAAGACATGACAGCCATTGTTTGATTTCAAATATCCGTTTAACTGGACACTTGAACAATCACATATCTGTGAGAATGTCACTGAAATGCTGCACGTAAGTAAAAAATTTGCATCATCATGTCTCTATATTTCACTTGGTTTATCTACTGGCTAGTGATGAATGTGTGTTTTTACAGGTAGCATTTTTGTTCCAGGAAATTATTTTTGGAGTTTATTGGAATGGACAGAAGCATGTCTGTGAAATTAGGTTTAAAGCAGACATGGATGTGCATGGCTTAATTAGAGCTTTCACTCATGCTGACTCTCATTACTGCGAGTCACACAGACTTATCTACTAGACACCCATTATTGCTTAAGATATTACTATTATCATTATAATCCTCATTATCTTTCACCATGTCTTTGTCTTTGTACTTTAACGTTTTACTCCCTGAACTCTTTGGCCCCTGGCTTTTTCTCCATCTTTCATTCTCTCACACACTTGGGCATGCACTGTGTCTCTCAAAATAACTTGTCACACATGTTTATAAGATAGCCACTCATTTATGGAGGATATTACTACCGTCATTGCCATCATCATAGTCTTTCTTTCTCACTCCCACCCTGGTCTGTGTCCACTCCACTCAGTGTCTACTGTCTATGCGCTCACATATAGATTTAAGCAGTCCGGCTCGCATAATAGTCTGTCACACATTTATCTAGTAGTTTTGTCTTACATATATTAGCATAATCATTATCATCCTTATGCCTCCTCCATCATGCCTTGTTCCTCTTGCTCTCAATCTACCCATTACTGAGGTTGTATGTAAGGAAGCGTATGAGGTGTAAATATTATTAAATTTTAAAATGTCATTTCAGGAAGCCACACTGAAGCATACAATTAAGAACACAGGAAAACGTATACAGTTGAACCATGAAATTTGAAGGCCCCTTTACTTGAACAATTGACATCACACTTTTGCACCCAGATTTGAATAAAAAACAGGTTTTGAACATGGGATATCTATACAGAACATCTTCCAAAGTTTTGCTTTATTTTCACTTATTTCATGTCTTTATATTTAAAGTATGTCATGTATTTATTGATTTGTATTGTTATATTACAATCAGTTGCTTTATTCATGCTTATAATCGTTAATTGCATACAAATATAGTAATGAAAAAAAAAAATTTAAATGGAAACGGATCCCACTTACATATCCTACTTACATGAGGAAATTTGATTCTGACTTGGAACAAAATTGGAGTTGAAATGGCCTCCTGGAACCAATTATGTTTGAATTCTGAGGTTCCACTGAGGTTCTCTAGTCGCTTTTTGATAAACGGTTCCATTGCCAATTGCATAATACAACAACCAGGATATTAATTCACTTGTTAGCGCACATTTATTGCCTGTGACAAGTTGTTTATGTGCTCTTCACAGTTACCTTGGTTTCAGCTTGGTACTGTAAATTCCTCAAAACTTAATTCTATTAGGTGGATTGGCTACTCTAAATTACCTAATAACTACTCTTAATTACTCTAAGTATAAGGAACTATGAATGTGAGAATGAATGTGATATATTGAAACCCTCTCTAGTATTTAATTAATCTACAAAGTGTACAGAGCAGTGGCCATTTGGCAGGTGATGTACTGTAGTAGAATTTTTGATAGATACCTCAATAATTAAATTTGTACTATCAATGCTCACAAAAAATTAGGGGATACTTCTAAACCCCCCCATAATGAAATGTCCCCTAATATACTGTAATCACTTGATATGCTTGCTTTATATTTGTCCACAAATACATTTTCTAGTATAATGCAATATTACATGCCAAATTTGAAAATATTAAATACTTTTTTTAAACTGCTTTCACATTTGGTCTGTGAAGTTGCAGATTGAGAGCTTTCTATCCCTTTAACAGTTATTTACTGAAGGAAGGATCTATTTTTTATAAATCAATCTCCACTAATTTTCTGGAGGATTTCTAATATTAAAAAGTATTAGTTATGACTCCAAACAAAAAAATACTTTTTATTACTTTTGGTTTTGCTTAATAGCAGATAAATAAATTACTAATAGACTATTTTTGTTGAATAGTAGAACATTTTGAACCCATGAAGCATACCTCAAACAAATTATATTATTGTAATTAATGGCATTTTTTTTCCAGAGCAAGTATTTGAAAAACAAAACAAAACACAACAACATGAATTCAATCAATGCTAAAACATAAAACTAAGACAAAACTATGGACACACCTTTCACAGTCCACACTAATTTCACAGTGCCATTACAAGTCTAAAATGCAAATAAGATTGCAGTTAAAATGGAGTGTTTATAAACTATAATAGGCTACTGTACTTAGACTATTGGCTAACAAATGAATTGTCATTTTTTTTTAAAAAATGGGAAAAATTATAAATCTTTTTCTTAGAAGGATATAAAACAGTAAAAAAGATTTGGACTGTTCTAGGGCTACAGCGATTAGTCTGATAGAAAACTCAAACATGCCATGCAAATAAAAAAATTGTCACAAAAGAACTAACAGGCAGGAACAGGAGTCATTTTTGTAAAGCAAAAATAAGACATCAGTTGATTGGAGGGGGATTTACTAATAGCAAAGAAAAAACAAAAGAAAAAAACAGCAGACCTGAACAAAGGGAAATTATTATAGTGGGATATAGAAAAGCAATGATCAAGTGAGTATGATTTGATGAAAGTGATATTCATCACGAATATTGGTTGAACCACATCATGAACCACAAAAATGGCTTGGCCAAGAAGATAATGCTGAAACTTTTGATTGGTGCATTTCTAATAACACACACACACACACACACACACACACACATATGACTGCCTGAAGAAAACAATTTGCCCACTCATTTTTTTATATGGTGACCAGAGAAAGAGCCAAGGAAGCTTTCACTCATTACCTCCACAGTCAAAGCACAGGTGTACACTAAAAGGCTGGTTAGAAATGGATGGAAAATAGGTTTGTTGATGATGATGATGATGATGATGATGATAGTAGTCATTTTATCAGAATGACAATGCATTTTTAAAAGAGCAAGGGATGTTAAAGCCTCAAGAAAGGCATATCAGCTTAATGGCATGGAAAACAAACGCTTCTTATTCCGTTTGAAAATACGTGGTGGAAATTAAAAACACTGGTCCAGAATGAGGCTCCATCTTTACAAAGCTGGTCTTGAAAAAATTATAACCAGCTTGATGTATAAAATTTTTACTGGTGAATTTCTGTAGTAGTATTATACTTCTATTTATTGATTAGATTATTCAGTATGAAGTAAAACAGCTAGGCTAACACCTAATAGTGGCTATTTCTTATGCCCTAGGTCTGTAAAACATTTAAATTAAAATGTTAGTCAGTGGAAATTCAGTCTCTGAATGGTCCAAATTTTTTTTTTTTCTGAAAGTGGTAACCCTAGTTCCAACATGCATCCCTGATGTTAAGACTGTCATGTAGAACATAACAATATCAAAAAATAATGTTAGAAATAAAGCAACGTTGTTGGCAATGTAAGACAAAACAGCAGGAGAGAAAAGTGTAAAAAGTATGTTTGTGTGTGTTAAACTAGGAAGGAGAATGTTGAAAGAGAACACAACAAACAAGAAAACACTCAGTGAGCGTGTTTACATGCATTTAATTATATGAAAACTGCAAAAAAAAAAATCAGATTTTATCAGCAATCTGACCACCAAGTATCCATGCACTCAGATAATGGAAAAGCTCTGGGTTTACATGACCCAGAAAATAATTATTCTACTTTGCACCAGCCAGTGATTTCACAAAAAGAAGTGCTGTAAACCTCAAACTCCAGAATCTGATTATTTACTATAGTAACAACTACACACACTGCTCACGAAAATTAGGGGATATTTCATATTTAATACAAAGAGGATCCAAAAAGAACTGCAGGACAATCTGATCCTGTCCATGCCTCATCGCTGTCAGTGTGTTTTGGCATTCTTGAGTGACCATACCTACTGACTAGTCAATGTGTGGCACTTTCATTTAAACATGTTTCTGTTTACCCCCATGAATATGTCACTTGCTACTAATAATAACTTGCTGATAATTGATTTTGCATCTCATTTGTGTAATCGAACAACTTTCTGTGACTTTTCATTTGCTTTTCTTGTTCAATGAAAAAACCCAAATGTGTATTATTTAATCGCTTCATATTAATTTTGAAATATCCCCTCATTTTTGTGTTTGTAGTTGTTACTACTGTATAGTAAATAATTATATTTATTTTCTCAAAGCATATAAATACACAGAAGTAAAATTTAAAAAAGCAGCCAGGTCCAAGATTACTTGGCTAAAATCCTGCTTTTTTTCGGAATCCTTAATTGGATTTGTAGGTACAGAGATTGCTGAATACAGGACCACTTATCTTATCAAACAACCGCAGAAATCTAGCTATGATTTGGATTATTAAGTGCATGTGAACTCACTGTGTCTCTACCATGGAACAACACATTCACACGATATTTTTGAATATTTTTAAGATTTGCTTGGAGTTATATGTCCATACACTAACAAGTGCCAGTGCACTCCCACTACAAGGCCAGCTGGAGTGTAGAGGGGTGCCACATTATTGACACTAAATGACATGGTCTGTCATGACATACATATTCATAAAGAGGTGAATCCAATTATGTATCGTTTGTACTAATTAGCATGACTAGTGGTGAAAAATATTGGCATCAATAGTCATTAAAAGTTTTTTCATAAAGCTTAATGTTACATGCCACAAGTCATTCAATTAAATGTCATATTGGTGACATTTATCTATTTTTACAGATCCTGCTTGAGCTGACTAAAAAATACATCTATTCATACTAATACTGTCATATTGTTGGGTTTAAATTAGAAAACAACATGTGTAGTCCATTTCAAAGTATATTTTTATATTATGCAACTATATTGGCAACACAGAAATCTTGTTTTTGGCACTTCAAAAAATCCCATGTATTGCACTAATGCAATTACCCTACTTTTAAATCACCAGTTAACCTAACATGTACGTGGATAGTTGGAGGAAAACTGAGTATTCTTAGTAATCTTAGAGGGGCACAGGAAAGACATGCAAACTCCACATGGAAATAGTCCACAGTCAGGATACAATGGTGGAGCTGTGAGGCTATGTTAACCACTATGCTAATGATAGCCCAAAAGTTTGTTAAAAACAAAAAAAAAGTATCTTGCTAAAACAATTGTGTTAATCATTTATGCAGTTGCAAATACACTGAAGTGTGCTGTAGGATAACATTGTTCAGTGTTTTAAAGTAAACTTTTTACTAGTCATACATGCTCATCTGTTTCTTTGTAGTTTTTTCTCTTTATCTCATTCATCTATTCTCTTATCATGGTCAGTGTCGGTGCCTGGCCTGTGGAACAGAGCGTAGGACAGGAACATCCCTAGACAGTGCGCCAATTGATCGCAGGGCACGTGCACTCAGAAACTCGCACAATTACACACAAAGGGTACTTTTAAAATCACCAGTTAATCTAACACATCTGTGTAAACCGGAGAACTCCGTGTAAACTCAGAGGGACTGTGCCCACCGCTGCACCACTGTGATGCCCCTTCTCTATATCTCTCACACTTTAAACCAGAGCTTCACCCACTGAGCAATAAGACCAATGCAGGCTAAATATCTGTTTGAAAGCTTGCTGGCTCAGTGCTAATACAGCAGCACCACTGGATTCTAGTGTCTATTAGCGGGAGAATTTGTCATGCAAAGCCATCTTCTTTGGAAACAAACCAATTAATTATTTACAGCTTCAGTGGAGCAGAGAAACTTAATTTGTTGTTATCATAAAAGGCCATTTCTTTCCTAAAATGGTCAATTAAGTTCATGAAAATAAATGGTGAGGAATATACAATTTGTTAGTCGTACTGTCAGGAGTACACTG
>JAUZSU010032996.1:0-10355 GCA_034780255.1 Parotocinclus maculicauda | reverse complement strand
TTAAATGCCAGATCAGCTGTGGTATTACTGATAATTGGCATCTCTTTGAGCAGTCAGAAACCAGGATTAACTCTGCTGCAATAGGCTAATTTATTATGACTAAATTCTAGTCTTGCTATAATGATGCTCAATAAGGTCCACATAACTACAGGTTTATGCTGTAGTTTATTGGTCCTCTGTTTCTAAAAAAGAGGTTTACACATCCTTTGTTGGAACAAACTAAAATATTAAAATACACTAATTGGCATCGGTCACTTTATTAGGTACACCTTGTTATTCTTCACAGATTCAACAAGGTGTGGGAAACATTCCTTTGGTCCAGATTGACATGATATCATCTGACAGTTGCTGCCACCGTTTTACTCATTGTGATGTTACCAGTTAGATGATATTTGAGCTGTGTGACATTACACTTTATCCGGCTGGACGTAGCCATCAAAAGATGTTAGACTGTGATCATAAAGGGATGGACATGGTCAGCAATAGTTCTCAGGTAATCTGTGGCATTTAAACGATGCTCACTTAGTATTAAGGGACCCAAAGTGACAAGAAAATCTTCCACACCATTACACCACCAGTACCAGCCTGAATACTGATCCTACTATCTGAATATCACAGCAGACCAGGCAACATTTTTCTGCTTTAAAAAATGAAGGCATATATAATTAGAGATTATTTTATTTTAAAATATCAACTAATTTTGTGAACAGTATATTTTTTCATTTTGGTGAGCCCATGTAAATTTTAGCCTTAGTTGCCTGTTTTTAGCTGACAGGAGTGGCACATGGTGTGGCAAGGCAAGTTTATTTGTATAGCACCATTCATACACGGGGCAATTCAAAGTGCTGTACAGAATTACAAAATGAATAATAATAATAATAATAATAATAATAATAAACAAATTAATAATATTTAAAACATCAAAAAATTAAAAACACAAAGTTAAAAGTATAATTAAAACACTATCAAAAACAGGGGGGAAAAACTTAGGAAACAGTTTAAAATCAATAAAATAATAATTAAAAGCAAATCAGGTGTCATATGCACAGCTAAACAGAAAAGTTTTTAAGCCGAACTTAAACATTGTGAGAGTAGAGTCCAGCCTAACATCTTCAGGGTGACTATTCCAGATCTTTGCTCCATAAAACTGTGTTGTCTTCTGCACAGTGTGGTCTTCTGCAGGAGTAGTCAATCTACATCAAGGTTCAGTGTGTGCATTTAGATATGCTCTTCTGCATACCTTAACTGTGATAAGTAGTTATTTGAGTAACTTTTGCCTTTCTATCAGTTCAAACCAGTCTGGCTATTCTCCTCTGAGAATGTTGCTGGCATCAACAAAGCTTTTTTGCCCAGGATACTGCCACTCATTGGACCATTTTCTGTGAATCCTAGAAAGGTCTGTGCATAAAAGTCCCAGTAGATCATCAGTTTCAAAAGTTCTACAACCACAACCACATTCAGAGTCAGTTAAACCAACTTTTCTCCCCATTCTAATGCCCAGTTTGAACTTCAGCAGGACATATTATGGATTTTTTGTTTCAATACATTGTAAAAAATGTGTACCAAAATTCACAGAAATGTGTTTGAGTTTGTTCCTGATGCAAATCACTAACAAACTCCTGAATAAACTTACTACTTCCTGAATTTTGGCAGAATTTTGAATGATTATATGCAGCTAAACTCCACTCCCTCTGTTTATAGCCATCTGTCTCAACCCCAGTGACAAGGAAGGGGTGGAGGGCCTGGAATTCACATTCAGCAACAGCGTTACAGTCAATGATATTGATTACCATAATATCTCGTCTTTTGAGTACATAGTGTGAAACCCACTGGGCCTGAACAACTGCTGTATGAGCTAATCTATAGAACCCCAAACCCCAACCCCCATACTACTTCACCTCGTATTTTGCAACAGTTCGTTCTGACCTTACAGTCAAATTGGTTGTCAAGAGTTCTCACTCAGCCTTTTCAACCAAAACATTATCACTCTGCTGATATGTTGCTAAGTAACGACAGGTTTCGCGGACACAAACAAAAGATATATTTAAATAATGGACTGACCGAAATAATTCAATAAATTATATAGTTTAATTCTATATTATATAATTATTCTAATGATAGGAATTAAATTTTTCAATGTTAGTCCCTCTTTCCTTAAATTTTTTCTGTTTGTTTTTCCACTATGTAGTTCAAAGTAATGTTACTTGGTAATGTTATGATTACAAATCATATACCCTTTGTAGCATATTGGATAGGGATTGTTACCGTTGGGTGGAAATAACCTATTTTATGTAATTGTTGGTGAGAGGTATTGTCCGGAGTAAAACATATACAGTATGCAATTTGTGGCTGTGTAGTTCTGCTTGTGTATTTTTTGTAAACAAAACTGCTTTGTAAAAGCAGCAGAACACTCGCAATTATCTACGTTACTTGCCTTTGGTTTGGGTGTTTGACCAAATCGCAGCCGCGATGTCATTGCCAATAACACTCTCTCTCTCTCTCTCATGTTGTTTTGCTTAAATATCTTTTAATATACACTTTGTTACTGACTCAATACTAAAACTGCAAGAATGGGTCAAAAAAATTCCTCCTGACATGTGCGCAAACCTCCTCAACTACAAAAAACGTCTGACTGCTGTGCTTGCCAACAAGGGTTTTGCCACCAAGTATTAAGTCTTGTTTGCTAGAGGAATCAAATACTTATTTCTTTCTGAAAAATGCTAATAAATTTATATATTTTATACAATGTAATTCTCTGGATTTTTTAAAGATATTCTACCTCTTACTGTTAAAATATCTTTGTAAGTGGGCAAACTTACATTAGGTTAAATGACTGCTCTAAGCTGCACCAGTATGAAATAAACATATAAACTAACAAACAACAGGTGTTACATCCATCGTCTATCCATCAATAGACATCCATCGTATATGTCCAACGTCTGTTGAATTTAGTGGCTGAGATCTTTAGAATTATAGTAGGAAATAAAAATGTGTCTAATATACAGCTAATTCACATCTTACTCAATTCTTACTTACCATACCTTCATCTGTAGCTGACCTGATTCACAAATCCTATTCTACATTAGGCAGTTGCTTAAAATCTACACAGAAAGTCCAGCTTCCTTTTCAATTTTATTATAATTTGCTAATGAAGTGTTGTCCAAAGTGAGGGTTTGTTGCTTAATTACAAACTTCTCCTACTGAACAGCATGAAAAGCCTGCTTTGAAGCTCCAGAGATGGACTTAATAGACACTTATTGATGCTTTTATTTATTTTACAAAATATTCAAGTTCAAGTTCAAGTGGTTTTATTGTCATTTCATTTCAGTGGTGTACAGTATACAGTGAAACGAAACAACGTTCTTCCAGGACCAAGGTGCTACATAAAACAGTAAACTACACAACATAAAGTGCACGCATGTGTAATACAGAACAATAAACAATAAATACAGAAACGATAACCACTATACATAACAATAAACAATAATACAAAAAAAAACAGATATACTTTTTGTATATTACACTAATCGTTGTATTAATACAGTGTGGTTCTACATGTCCCTTTTGTTTTCGGTGACTTTTTGAGCCACACACAGACAGAAGTACACGTTTTGTATACTTATATATAATGTACACAGATCATTTTACTGGCCAGCCATTGGAGTGCAATTTCTATATCCCTCTAGTGGAGCTGCGGAAAATTGCACTGCCTAATGCAAAGCAGTATTACATAAAAACATACATCTATCCTGTTATTTTCTCTGTTGTAAACACTTTTAAAATACTGCTTGCAAAAAAAAAGATAATTGAAATATGCCCTGATTTTTGTAAGCAGTGTAGTAGCTGTAATGAGCTAGTGCTGAGTCCTTGCAGTGCACTATGTCTTATAAATTTGACAAATAAACTGTTCTCATTTCAAGTCATTACCCTGCTTTCCTACAACAAAGTAAATAAAGACAAACATAGTTGGTAAGCTTTTTGATAAAGAACTGGGCTGTCCTGAAAACCAAAGACCTTTGAGGTTAATTGGAACGCCAACACTGAGTCAGCTGTTATTGTCCCTTATTGTCCCACATCTGTGCCAGTCCTTACAGTCATGTTCTAAAAGCAGTGAAGGTGAAGGTTGTTGTAGCAGAATATTGAGGATAAACCCTATAGCAATCGCCTTTTAAATTGAGAACTGCCTTTAATTCCTCTTGAGATAGATTCACCAATGAGCTGGAGACATTTCCCAAAGATTTTGGTTCATATTAAAATCATACCATTGCTGCAGACCATACTCCACCACATCTCAAAGGTGCTCCTGCTGGAAGTAGACTGATACACTGTGGTCATAAAGGGATTGATATGTTCAGCACCAATACTCAGGTAGGCTGTGGTGTTTAAACACTGATCAACTGCCATATATAAGCAACCACTTACTGGATATTTTTCATCTTTGAAACATTCTCTGTAAACTCTAGAGATGTCTGTGTGGGGAAAATCCCAGTAAATCAGCAGTTTCTGGACCGCTCAGACCAACCCGTCAAGCATCAACAACCCTGGCGCTTTAAATCACCTTTCTTCCCCTTTCTGACGCTCAGTTTGAACTTCAGTAGTTTGTCTTGACCACGTCTGCATGCTTAAATGCACCAAGCTGCTGCCATTTGATTGGCTAACTGGTAATTGCATTCATGAAGTGTTGAACAGGTGTACCTAATAATGTGACCAATTAGTGTACATTTTCAATTATAGAATTTAGTGGGCTTTTTCATCCAGAGTGACTTTGAGCAGTATTTTACATTCTGTATGCTAGCTCATGCTAGCAAAATTGCCTGTAGAAAAATAAGATTAACCAAAACACTGTTTGCACTTTATATATGTAAAAACAGCAAGCAAAGCAATACAGCAAAAACAATCAGAAGGGTTTTATAAATGTGTGATCTCAGTCTTTGCTGAGTGAAAAAGTCATTATTCACCACCTGAAAGGAGTCACAGATTCAGACATCTGGCCATCCAGTGGAACGTTCATTTCACCACTTGTGTGCCTGAGCAGAAAAGTGTGTTGATGCTCGTAACCCTCAAGTTGAACTATATTTAAAGTCTTGAAGCATATGATGCACAGAACGGGAATGAGTGGATGCTTTTGGTAAGTGTTTATATTTGATGCTTGCAGATACAAGTAGCCAGTGAAAGCAGCAGCGGGTGGCGAGCTAACTTTGTTCAATTAAAAACCAGACTCGTCATGGATTAGTTGCAGGCGTTTGTTTGTATGTATGAGATGACCCCTGAGGAATGCAGTGCAGTAGTCTATTTTGGATAGTGACTGAACAAGCATCTGAATGGCTTCCTCGTAAAGAAACGGTCAAATACTCCTGATAGAAGAGATGAGTGCTTGACCGGTCAGGTTATGCAACAGGAGCTGAGAAACCATGCTGGTTATCAAAGGCTACGCAAAGGTGTCTTGCATTTTTGGAGGTCATGTTAAAGGAGGTATACTGTGAGGTGACATGATCTTGATGTGGGGACATGTCAAGAATGTAAAGCTCAGTCTTGCGTAAATGATGAGCTGACATCCATGAGCAGATGGACACATATGTATCTGATGGCAAGAATGAGAGGTTGAGTTGTGTGTAATCAACGTAACAGTGATATTAAATGTGAGTATATGATAGAGAACTGGTATAGAAGAATGACGTGTTTTGTAAATGTAGATCCTTTCTATGGATCTCTGACTAAGACTGGAGAGGGTGGCTATATACAGTAGTATATTTAATAACATTTTAGTTTTCATTAAAAAGGGGTAAAAAAAAAAGTTTTGCAAGAATATACTCAAATACAAAAAAATAGCGCACCCAGATTTAATTGTTGAATTGCAGCAAAACTCACATTTACTCCGCATTTACACTGCACACAAATATTAGGGGATTTAATTAAGGGATATGTCATGTTGATATTTCACGTGAGCAGTATGAACTTGTAAATTATTACAAGTATGGTCCGATTAGACACTGGGTCTTACCACAAGAGGGTGTAGTTCCCCGACTGCTCTATTAAACGGCTCTCAAAGGCTACTTTTGGTTAGTGTACCTCTTGGTAAGAGATCATTGACTCTTACACATGCATCTATGATGCACTTAAAGACATTTGCCGCAGTTGACAGACTTTGAGAAAGGGCACATCATTGGACTGAGAGAAGATGGATGGTCGTTCCAATGCATTTTCTCCCATCTAGGCTGTTCTGACCTAGCTGTTATGACATGTAGGGCGCAGTTGTTCCTGTGAGGGCAGACGAACATGGCAAGCAGGCTCTGCACAACCCAAATAGACCACCAGAAGAGTGGACTGCTTTAGAGGGAACTGTATTGCTATTAGTGCCAAGTTCAGGTTCTGTTTGGGATCTGACAGCATCTGTATACGAGCATGGAGGCCTTGAGGTAAGCACTTTAATTCTGTCCTTGCTGTGGAGCAACACACTGCCACCAACTGCTGGTGTGATGATCTGGGGAGCCATCGCATATGATAGTCAGTCACCCCTAATAATGATACATGGGACACTAACAGATGAACAAACTTTAATATAATTCTAATATAACTCTAATATAGTTATCACTTACATATTTTTAGATTTACAATAACAATAACATTTGAGGACTTATTTGAGAATTGCAATTTAAGAACATTTTTATAAAGCAAGTTTTTAAGTAAGCCTTTGTGAATCCCAACTATAAAACATACTGGAGGGTCTTTTTTTGTTTTGGGGACGAACAAGTGAATTAAGAAAGTCAAACAATGAAACTAAACTGATACTGTAAGTCAAAACAGATAAGCAATGGCTTATTTCGTGCAAATGTGACCAAATGCTATAGGAATTATTGCTAACGAAGGTCCCATCAATTGTTTGACAGTATTATCAAATCTTTAATATCTCCATGATTGTAAGCAACTTATGTTTATAATTAAGACAAGAATAAGTGTATTGTTAGGTTTGGCAGAATGTGTTCACAAAGTGTACAAAGTTTATTATTTGGTAGACTTTGGACTACAGAAGGTTGGATCTTGATACCTTACTGTGTGACAGAACGTGACCTTGAACATGAGCTTGGATGGTCATGAGACTGAGGAGATTTTAAGGAATGGCTTGGGAGAGAAGTTACCCAAATGACAAACCCTAATCACAGCGGCTTTAAACTCATGCCACAGGGTTATTCCTGCAATGCAGCTCTGAATAGACCTGACTGTAACGTGTCCCCTTCACAAGAACCTTCTCTTACTTCTCAATAGGAAACACATACGCATGTCTCAGCCTGGATGAAAATGTCCTGGGCTTCCCTCTTGAAGATGCTCCCCATGCTTTGCCATTCCAAAGACACAGAGCCATATTTGCTTACCATAGCATGTGACAGTAAAGTGCAAGTATAGGTTCAAAACATACAGAAGCCTTCACCGGGAGTTGAAAAATAGGCACACTTCCTGCCATTGCCAGAAGGGGGAGTGCAACCTGGCTGAGAAATCCTCCTGTCAAGAAGATATTTTTAGCCCACGCAATAGAAAATGTATTTATAGAGCTTTACGTTGTGCCACAACAAGAGGGCAGTACCTGGAGGGAGTCAATGCAGCAAATCATTGCTGACAAGCAAGTCTTGGCAGCGGAAGGAGACAATGACAAATAGCCATGCATGCACGCACAACACACACACACACCAGTGTGCAGCATGAGAGATACAGCCACCATTGGTGGTGCAGTGACATTCACCCTCTCTCTGACGAATCACTGCGCTTGAGCTAAATGCGGTAACAAACCCTTGCTGTTGCTTTCTAAAATAAACCCCTAATCAGGGTCCACTTCGATCATGTCAGGCTTCTAGTGCCAGGTTTTCAAGAGGGCTGAGGGGTCAGGCACAAATGCTTCGGTCCTAGCATGATTTCAAAAATGCAACTTCACGTCATTCCAGCAATTAAGTTCAAGTTCAAAGTCCCAGATTTTCCCACATACTTTTTAAATACAGTGTCCATAGAAAATGTTAAACAAAGACCTAATAAAAGGACTTACAATGGAAGAGCATGGGCAGAGGTTGGCTAAATATACATTTTTATGAATGTCGAAATAAAAATAGTTATTGCACAATATGTTAAATGCACAATTTGTTTACGTGTTAAATGCATTTTTGTTTGTTTCCATTTGACCCTAAAGAATTACACCCGCGTGCAATCACGTCACGTCCCGTTCAGAAATTCTGTAATTAATTCCTCATGGTATAGATTTGTGCTGTCTAGCTTTGTGACATGGTGGCTTTGTGGCATATAATGCTGACGTTATCCTATCCTGTAGGCCTCAGAAGATGGTACACTCTGGTATGCACAGATATTCTGTGGTGTTTAAACAACAGTATCAAGACTCTACATGAATTAACTGGCATTAAAAGCCACATCACAGCAGAAATCGAGACTCATCCAATCTGTTGGTCATTATTTTGTGAGCCCATGCAAATTGTAGCTTCAGTTACCTCTTCTTAGTTCACAGGAGTAGCACACGCTGTGGCTTTTTGCCGCTGTGTGTGCATTCAGAGATGCTCTGTTGTATACCAAAGTTGTAACAACTGGTTAATTGTCATTTTTGAATTTCTATCAGATTAAACCAGTCTTGCTATTCTACTCTGACCACTGGCAACAACAAGGTATTTTCAACCAGAGAACTTCCACTTACTGGGTTTTTTCTTTTTCATGGAGATAGCTGTTGCATGAAAATCCTAGGAAATCAACATAACCTTTGACTAAATTTAAAGACTTTCTCTCATGTCACAATTTTAAGTTTAGCAAACAAATGAAGGGTTTTTAAACACTAATTTAAGATTAATAGTTAACATTATTAGTGAAATAAATTCTTGTTTTGATTTCAATACCAAATCTGTAGTGTTTGACATTATATGGTTTTTGACTGTGAACTTTCATATCTGGTCAGGTGTTTTATTACTGCACGTTTTGTTTAAGAGTAAAGCATTTCCTAATATACACAGTCAGTGTGTATACATGCACTTAATAATCCAATCATAATCTTATATCTGCAGTCATCTGATTATCCAATGGTTCATCTAAACAGCATAGCCCAATTTCCCAGATTGGATTGAGGTCTGAAAATTGGTGTATCAAATCCGATTTTTCTCAGTAATTGGATTTTTCAGCACATGCATCCCCTTCAGTCTTTCCCCTTTAGATTTCAATCATTTTTCTTAGTTTGAACATGTATGGTCACGGCCAAAAGTTTTAAGAACGGCACAAATTTTGTCTAAATTTTGCCCATATGGTATAATTAAGTACAATTCTAAGCATGTCATATGCTTTTTATTGACAAATGTATTCAGTTTAATCAAAAACTTAATTTTTCACAGTGTTGACTCTTCTTCCTTAAGACTTCCGCAATTCGCTTTGGCATGCTGGACATCAGCTTGAACCTCAAAAATCTTAAATGACAGCATTTCATTTTTGCCTAATCAGGAGGCGATCACAGTTTCTGGGTTTTTGTTGGTTCACCCTCATACTGGGGATTGACCACAGGTTCTCAATGGGATTGAGATCTGGGTAGTTTCCGGGCCATGGACCCATCATTTTAATGTTTTGTTCACCAAGCCACTTATTACTTTTACCTTGTGACATGGTGTTCCTTCATGTTGGGGAAAAAAAAAGCATTGAGAATCCCCAAAGTGCTCTTGGAGGATGTTTCTTTACCATTTATTATTCATGGTAGTGTGTTTAGACAAAATTATGAGCAAACTGACTTCCCTGGATGAAAAGCAACTCCACACATGAATGGTCTCAGGATGCTTTGCTGTTGGCATGACTCACCTTTTCTTTTCCAGATATCCCAAATGGTCTGAAAGGGGCTTCACCAAAGAAAAAAAACTTAACCAGAGTCCTCTGCAGTCCAGGCCCTATACTTTCTGCTGTCTGTCCTTTATGTTTTTCGTGGAGATGATTGGCTTCTTTGCTGCCCTTCTTGACACCAAGCCATCCTTCCAAAGCCTTCATCTCACTCTGCATTCATATGCACTTACAATTGCCCTCCTGAGTAAGCTTTGCACTGGTGGTGACCCAGTCTCATAGCTGAATTCTTTTTAGGAGATGGTCCTGATGCTTTCTTGACTTTCCTGGGATTACTGAAGCCATATTCACTGCAACTGAAACACTTTCCTCGACGTTAATCGCGGTGCCATCTTACAAGTAGCAATGGCCTTGCCTGTGAAACCATTTTGATGCAATGCAATGATGACTTTGTTTAGCTGAAATGCAATAATATTTGTGATAAGGACATTTTAATGGCAAGGAATCACTGCAATTAATTGCCATTCATCTGATCACTTCACAAGTGAGAGGTAATA
>JAUZSU010032985.1:0-10355 GCA_034780255.1 Parotocinclus maculicauda | reverse complement strand
ATAGGGCATGTTCGTTTAATCGGACCAGCCTGTTATTAGGACCAAAACGATCGCGTCCCGATGTGGTCCCATTAACCAGATTCGACTGTATATCCGGAATGTGGCCGCCATCTTGGATCAAAGGGGGAGTTTTTTTCATGGGAAGGTGGACATGTGGGATATTAAAGAAGATTAAAAATGGATCGGAAATCCATCGGTGTGATCGGATTTGCCATATGTGTTGTGGTTTAAAAGTTATCGGCACAAAGCTCTAAAGCTTTGCTGTACCTCACGGGTAACTGAACATGGGATCGACATTTTCCCACAGTACCGTTACATCCGTCATAAGCAAATTCTTAGAAACTGTCTGAGGAACCGAGAGACCTCACCAACGGTTTTGGGAGCCTTTTGGGACAGTCCGTGACGCAGACTTTTGACTCACCCCGTATGTCCACGTCTGTGGTTTAGCCCCCAAATCAGCAAAGGGTGGGAATAAGGTACAGAAAATGTCAATTAGGGATCAATTTAGGGTTTGGAATGAGAAAAAACAACCTTTTACGTCTCATAGGAGTGCTTTTATAAAAGCAGAACCGTTCTGATCTGTATCTGCGTTTATTTTTATTTATTTCTTTATTTTTTATTAAATGATTTCTGGAGGTTTTCGTACGGAGGATCAGCCAGGCTTAGCGCACTGCTAACGGCTAACGGCTAATATTCGCCAAGGTGGACAAAAATAAATGCAGGCGTCGACTTCAAACGACAGAGTTAACATGTCCTCTTTCTCTCTCTCTCTCTCTCTCTCTCTCTCTCTCTCTCTCTCTCTCTCTCTCTCTCTCTCTCTCGTGTTATTTGAGACAGATGCGAATTTGCAAAGCTGCTCTTGCAGATAAGAGAAGCTTAACGGCCTCCGGAGCGTTCCCTCGTCCTCCGTTTCTCTCCCGAAACGCTTTTTTCAATTTGATTTCCATCCTCCGCTTTCATCTCGAGCGCCCGATCCCACGACGGCATCCTTGTTTTTCATTCTGAACCGTTTGCTTTACGTTTCACACCGCGCTCTGTGACGTCCCTTGTTGGCAAAGGAAGGTGTGAAACGTGCAGCCTTGTGCAAAAGTTTTGGCACCCCAAGCCGGATTCAATGTCGATGAATGTGACGTTTTGGCAAACGAAGCCACCGAGGGGTTCATTAAGGAGCCGACGCTAAGGGACGATGCGGCTGATTTTAGATATTATTCCTTTTTGTTGTCTCAGGCGCTCGGGTGCCACGTCCGGACCCGGGTTTGCCCTCCGAGTGCCGGCAGTAATGTCTGAACTGTTGTTTTAACGACGTGTGAGCTGACGTGATGAAGCGAGGAGTTAAAAAAGACACGGCCAGGCTCGTCGTCCACATGGTTAGATCTAAGAGCGACGCTGCTCTGCTCCATGAATCGAATCGTGCAGAATATGAAGATTAGGACAAACTACAGATTAGGAAAAACACATCTGGAATCATTCTGCAAAACAAAAGGCCAGGAGAGGGCAAGACATAAACAGTGCCACCAGTTATGTTCAGAGTGGCCAAAGGTGCCAATTTCAGGAGACCCGTCTGAAAACTTTCGACCTGAGATACACACAGTTATTATCGTTATCGTCCAAATTACTGGGAATGCTGAGAGACATGACACGATTGGCATCCAGCCTGCTTAGATCCGCACCCTGCGTCCTCTCGTCCATACCAGGAAAAATCGAGCTTTCCAAAACCTGGATAACTTTTAAACGACAGATTTGCTCCTAATTCAAAAAGCTTGGGCTGGGTTATTTACGTTATACTGCATGGACGTGAGCGTTTGTGGCTCAGTGGGAAGAGCTACGCTGCTGGGTTTGCGACATCGAAGGCTGTGTGGCACACATGGGCATCGGCTTCGTACTGGGCATCAGCCTCGGTGGGTCCGGGACGCTCGCGACAAGCCAAGAAAAGTTGCTCCCGTGGACAGAACCAGTGCAATTAAGGGCACAGAGAACTCCTAAGTGATTTGGGGGGGGGTAAACATTTGCATGAGCGTAAGTGAGGGGTGTCTGGGAATCCCCCTGTAGCGCGGACGTCTTTCCGTTACGGATGTAGGCGTGGTCGATAAGGTTTTCCGGAGTGGTTGCAGAGGTAGAAATCGTCACCGTACTGCACAACGCTTCCCGAATCGGCGTCTCGCTTTCGCTCGGCTCACGCCAGGACGTCCTTAAGTGCTATCGAAAGTGCTCGGAGTGGGGGTGGGTGGGGAGGGGGCAGGGGGATGCTCTTGGTCCGTCGGCTAGCGGTTTCCGATCTTCCCGGAATGTTTCTGGAAGTGAATCCGGCCCACTTTTAGAAGTGAAATACCTGCTGCTGCTGCTCGCGCTGCTTCCTGTTCTTGCTCTCCAGGCTGCCCTGCTGCAACGGCTTTAGGCGGGACGGAGGCGTCTTGGCCGAGCCGGGCGGGGTTCCGACGTTCTGCGCAAAACGGGAGAGAAGCCTTTAAAGAGTCGCGTACCGAACGAACAGCTTTACTACTCATTTCGTACATGAGAAAACACTGAAAGGAAAAGGAAAACAGAGGTTCGTCAGGAAGAGCAGGAGTGCGGTTCGGGCTCCAGGACGTACGTGACCGGGCGGGGCAATCAATATCGTCTACGATAACGTCTTTTATCTTTTTGTCAGCTGTAAGTTATGAGAAAAAGAAGCAAGACCCATTTTCCTTGCACTTAAAAAGCAGCGGAAGCAACGATTAATATCATATTACAAAGGTAAAATAAGCAAGTTTTGTCTCGTCCCACTTCCCTTTCCTTCTGTGTGCACAGTCTTGTTCGACACAGAGGACGTTCTTGAGCAACTCGGTTCTCCGGGCTGAAAAGCGTCCGGAGTTTGAGGGGTATCAGAAGGCGAGAACGTGAGGCAGAAACGAGAGAAGGGTTCGAGTTTGAGAGGGTTGTGAGGGGTAACTGGTTACCTCTGTGTACAAAGAGCTGCACGTCCACGTAACAGAGCTGGAGGACGATGGGATGGTGATGGACTTGGGGCTGAGGAGGACTGGCTGAAAGATCTGACCCGCCAGTGCGTGTGTGTGAGGCGAGATTAAAACACAGCCGGCATTAATATAAACACGTCCGAACGCCACAGTTAGCATAAGGATGGAACGTCCTACTGACCCAAACAACTTTTGGATCCTGTCCTAGATCTTGCAAGTCCTTACCTCAAGCTCGGCCATGATCTTTTCCTCATCGTCCTCGTCCTGCTTCACCCCAGAGGCAGCGATCACCGGCGGTGTGGACGAGGGACGGGGCCCGTCCGTGCTCGAAGGTCTCCGGAGCTTGACAGGTGGTGTCTGAGTCTGAGTCTGAGTCTGTGCTTCAGGCTCCACGCTGTCCTCGTTCTTCTCCGATTTCTGCAGAGCAAATGTTTTTGTGGGTTACAGGCGAAAGGCCAGAGGGGGCGCTGCGGAGGGATAATGTGGCCGTAGGTGGAACTGGATGGACATGGCGTCACTTTGGCTTTGTCTCACCTTGTTGATGATGATGACTTCACCGCTGCTGTTGGTCGTCAGCCTGTGGCCTGATGGGAAACTGCGACGTGGAGGTGGAGGGGGTGGAGACTTGGACGGCTTCTCGGTCCGATAACGAGGCACGGTCAGCTCCCCTACGATCAAGTGATCCACAAAGGACAGGAGTGCACACAGGGGACAAAGTCAAATCTGGGAACGTTTCGGTTTATTGGAGGTTCAAGTCATATTCGGTAGTCCGAAAATGTTAGAACCCTAAGTAAAGCTCGTCCTCTAAGGCCTGGTGTGGGTACCGCTTCCACAACTGGCCTGGTTTTGGACACAGACACCAATTGGTTGAACTGTTAAGATCTTATGAAGCTCCTGTCCTCCTTTAGTAACTATTTTGCCAGTGGGATTAAAGTTACCTGATTCTCTTCGTGAGATGCCATCCTTGCCAGCTGGTTTGGGTGGAGGCTTTCCGGGCTGGTGCTCGGGTGTACAGCTGGGCGTGGAAGATGGTGAGGCCGGCTTAGGGAGCGAGGAGAGCTGCGGTTTCGGGGGAACAGCCGGTTTGGAGATCTGCTTGGCAGCGAAGTCCAGATCTGGAATGGCTTTCATCAGTTCGGCTTGGGTCTCCTCCAAGAGACGATTGATGTCCTGGGCACTGAACTGGGTCAAACTCGCCCGCTTTTCTTCCCAGTCACGTTCGGCGGCCTGCGGAAATAAAAATGAAGACGGGTCAGCTTTCAAACGAACGTTTCCGCACGAAGCGGCAACACAGAGACTCTTACCAGACGGACTTCCACAGACACCCCTTTGTCCGTCTCCCTGCGGATGTGCAGATCGTCCAAACCACGGCTTTTTGAAAGGCCTGCCGAGGTGCCGTCCTGCTCAGGCACGCTCCCGTCCAGTGCCCCGGCGCCCACTAGCCAGTTCCCCAGAGAGGTAGTGCCAGTTAAACCAGCAGTGCCGCTCAGACTCAAACTGACACCGGAACCTGGAAGATCAGCGACCATTAGCGTCATCCCAGGACTGTACAAAAGTCAACAGTACATACAAGATCACTGGTACCTATGCTGGCAGTGTTAGAGAAGCTGGGATTGGTGCCCAGGTTGGCACTGGTTGGCAAGGAGGCCGCTAAAGTGCCTGTTAAATCAGGTAGACTGGTCAGAGATGGACTGGTGAGGATGTCCAGGTCACAGCTCTTAGTGAAGTCGGAGTCGCCGCTACTGCTGAAGTCCTCCGGGGTCTTCCACAGGCCCTCAGACACTTGCCTGAGACGGGGTTCGAGCCAAAACCGGTCGGTTTAATGAACAGCTGTAAATAACTTGTTGTGTGTGTGTGTGTGTGTGTGTGTGTGTGTGTTACCTCCTGAGCAGCGCAAGTGTATCTGTAATGTTTCTGCAGCGTTTCAGCAGAGCATCGAGCCTCAACGGCTCCTCCTTCAGAAACTTCACAGCCTCGACCTCCACCCGCAGCACCACCCGCATCTTACTCTGGAGTGTCGGGAACTGATCTACACACACGCACACACACACACACACACACACGTTCTTTTGCATGTTCTTTGACTTTTATCTGTTTCATTTTAGACAGAATGAACCCGAGATATTTCGTGTTTTTTGTTTTTTTTCTTTTAGGCCAGACTTTTTTTATTGCTTGTTTCGCGGATCCGCCGACGATCATATTTAAAGAATACAAAAAAAAAAAATTTTATTTTAAAAAATTTCTCGAATCGGCCGCAGCACCAATGGTTGAAATTAATTTTTAAAAAATATATATTTTTAAAAAATCTTTTTCCGCCCCCCGGTGGAGAGCCAACGTTTTTCTTCTGTTCATTAAATTTTTTCCCAGATTCCCTTTAATTTAATTGTAGGTTAAATAAATTGTATTTTTAAATAAAAAATGTATTTTTATTTCTTCCTCCTTTCTTGTATTGATTCCACATAGTCCTAGAGAAATTAAAAAGTGCTGAAAAATAAAGATTTATTTATATTTTTTCTCCCTCCTCAGTAGATTCTTAAGTAGGAACATCCGAGGAACAAGAAATTTAAAAAGTCTGGCGCATTAAAATACGTTTTTATCTGGAACTATTTTAAAACTTTCTCTCTCTCACTCTTGAGTTTGGTCAGCGTCTCTCCGAGCCTCCTGAGCTCTTGGCTTTTCTGTTCCACCTCTTGCTCGGTTACTAATCGATGGTTAAGCCCCGCTCCGGCCTTCATCTCCTCCACCGAGTGCTCCAGATCACTACGACCGACACAACAACACAGCGAAACACAACACGGATCGTTCCTGAATGAGACCAGTGTCCAGAACGTGAGTCCAGAATGAGTGTAGGACACTCACTGCAGCTGCTGTATGATCAGCTCCTCTTCGTTCAGATAGCGCAGCCTCTCCTCCTCCACCAGGAGTCGCTGGCGCTGCAGAGGATCCTCCTGGGTCCGAGACGCTTCAATCAGGCACATGCCCAAATCGGCCTCTGCCTGCTTTAACAAAGTGTGCACCGAATCCTGATTCTGCATCTGAAGAAAGAAAAACCTTCTTTAAAAATTAAGACCTGATTTCGCGTTCCGAGTCCGGCGTCCACGAGGGGCACCCACCTGCAGTCTGCGCAGCTGCGTCAGTTGCACGCGCAGCTCCGTGGTGCTCCGGTGGAGGTCGCTCAGGTGCAGATGCATTTGGGACCGGGACAGGGAGATGGGTTGAGACGTCCCCGTGGACGGTGGAGGCATCAGGGCCAAGGGAGCAGAGGGAGTCGTGGCTGCCGGGCAGAAACAAAACACAAGCGGTGTAATCCCCAAAAAAAGTCGAATAGTCGTCGTTTAGGGTCACGTGAAAGTCTGGACGGACATGCTTCGTAGCTGCAAGTCGTCGTAACTTTTCTCCAGTCATGCAACGTCTGACTGGACGGAAACTTCCCGAGCTGGAAGGATTCAGAGATTCAAATGAGTTGGACAAAGGACCAAGGAGTTCCAAGTATGAAAAGGAAAGCAGGCTGAAAATACAGGAGCTGCTTCAGGATGAGAACTTGGGTGATCTCTCCACAGGCCTGGTGTTCAAACTTTTAAACACACGTCTGCAGATTTCACACATGCAACACACTTCCACATTTCCCTCACACCGTCCACTAACATATCAGTCATAATTAAAACACACAGCTTGCATCGGAGCAATTACCACATCGCTCCCGTCGTTACACAGCATGCTCCAACGGTCACGGGTTCATTCCGGGACAGACATTTTAGACATTTTAGGTTCGCTGGGGGTGGACACATACTTACGGACGTATCCAAGCTTGGGACGTGTGTCCGTCCCTGAAACCATTCCATTACGACTAGAGTAGAGTCCAACGTTTTACTCCGCTGTTTTTATATCATGAATTATGAAGAATTTAAACACGGTACACTCGCCCCCCCATACGCTCGGGAGAAGGGTGGAGCGCCCGCCCCGCCCGCTGGCGTGTTTGGGGTGTTCTGAATAGATGAAATTCAGGGTTTAATCCCAGGTTTATTACGTTTCTGGCCTAAAACCTGGACTGTTGCCTCAGGTTTAGGTTTTAAACCCTGAACGGTCGCCACTTAGGCCAGACTTTTTTATATTTGAATATTTAAAGAATACAAAAAAAAACAACCTTTTTTTGGTATTTCTAGGATCCGCCGCTCAATGGTTGAAATAAAAATGTTTAAAAATTTTTTTTAGCTTTTTCCGCCCTTCGGTGGAGAGCCAACGGTATTGTTCTGTTCATTAAATTTTTTCCAGATTCACTTTAATTAAATTGTAGGTTAAATAAATTTTATTTTAAAACTAAAAATGTATTTTTATTTCTTCCTCCTTCCTTGTATTGATTCCACATAGTCCTCGAGAAATTGAAAAGGGCTAAAAAATAAGGATTTATTTGTATTTTTTTCCTCCCTCCTCAGTAGATTTTTAAGTAGGAACATCCGAGGAACAAGCAATTAAAAAAGTCTGGCCTAAAGTCCATGATAAGGCGGAGATCGTGCCAAACTCCGCAAGTGTACCGCCTGTCCGGAAAACAGACGGACGCTTTTCCATAACCGATCAAATAAAAACAGGTCTCGTCAGAGGACTCTACTTGTTTGGGACAAACAGGAGAAGACGACAACTTCAATGGGGTGAAGGGTGGAGACAGTGGGACAGAGACACACTCAGAAATACCTTTTCCCTTTCTAAGCCTGCCGGCTGAAACACAAAATACGCCAAAGGGGTTAAGCTGAGCCGGTTCAGAGACGGCCGAGTGTCCTTTCAGAAGGTGCAGCTGGTACGAACCACACACACACACAAACACAATACACACATGGTACTCACTCTCAGGCGCTGAACAGTCACTTGCGGTTTCAGCCTTGTCACTGCAGGCGACAGAAACAACCCGTCACACACTTATCGTACAATGTTATGGTTCCAAAATCTAGGACGTCCTAAGTTTTGTACGTTTATTTACTATTTATGACTTGGTGGGGGCAAGACTGGACACATAATGCCCATTTTGGACGCCAGGACCACCTGGTTACCCGGTCCGGAACATTCCTGTTCCTGTAAAGGGCCCTCTAAATCAAAAACTGGACCTAGGAAACCATCAGGCGTTTACTATCAGATATGATAAGTATCTTACGGACTGTCCGGGGCTCTGGTGAGGACGCTCTGGACCAAGCCGGTAAGACTGGCAATCTGTTTCTCCATTGCCTCCATTCTTTCTCTAGAACGGAGATAATGAGGTTAAAAAAACGTTCCTGATTTCTCCTGATTGGGCGTCTGTGGATTTTGGTCAGGCACCTCATTATGGGCGTCCAATCTAAAAAACCTCACCTGGTGTCAGTTTCGTATCCTGTCAGTGCTGTTCCATCTCCCCCTACTCCGCCCATCACGCACATCTGGTCCAGCAGTGGTCCCCCGACTCGTGCTTTCTGACCTTCGATGTACACCGTCCCGTCTTTTCGGAAGCCCTGCCTCCCCGGCGAACCTCGCCCTGACTGACCCCTGTACGCTTCCAGCTTCTGCGGGGAGGCGGGCGGCAGGGACCGGAACGGCATCGGGGCAAACGGCTCGGCGTACAAAGGCCCTCCGGGTCTGTAAAGGGCAGCGTCCAGCTCGCACTGCAGGGCGGCCGCCGAATACGGCCCCAGGGAGCGCAAGGAGCCGCGGCGGAAAGCGATGGACTGGGGCGTGGCCATCCCGTGGACGAGCGCGTAAGGGTCGGCATAGACGGCCTCGTTCTTCAGCAGCACGACGCTTTTGGACGGCGACCCCGAAGCCTCCTCGTCTGGCCTGACGTCGCGCCGCTCCAGGATGGCGCTGGGAGAGGGGCAAAAGGCAGGGTGTGTGGGGTTCTGATGATGATAGTGGTGGGGCTGAGGGGACGGAGGCGGGCCGGCGTAGGAGGAGGGACGGACGGATGCGTAGGAGAGGCGGGAGTGAGGTCGAGACGGAGAGGCAGAAGGAGACGAGGACGACGAAAGGGCGTTCAAGCGGCGCGTGGGTGAGGATTCACGCGACGCGTACACTAGCTCCCTCTAGTGGACGGTGAGGTTCATGTAGTGAAAAAGAAGCAGGGAAATAATATAGCTTAAGTGTTAACTAAACATAAACACCGGGCCGAGGAGGAGAGCTCACCCTCAGGTCTCCGTTGGCGACGTGGGCATGGTGGGGCGCGTTGTAGGGCGCGTTGTAGGGCACGTCGCGGCAGTAGATCTTAAGGACGCAGCGATCGTGGATCCTCCGCGGGTCGTCCAGCTCGTAAAACACGTTGCGTGCCTCGTCTTTGATGAGGATGGCGGTGGCGGGCGACCGCAAGGCGCTCATGTTTAACTGCTGAGGGAAGACGTGGACGATGAGGGCATGCAGCGTCTCCATGCTGCTCAGCTCGTGACTGAGGTGGACCCGCCGCGTCTCGTCTCCGAACTGCAGGAACAGGACACCTACAGAAGCGAAGCAGGCAGAGGTTCGGGTGGTTCGGCGTGGGCTGCGATTTGTTATTTATTGTTATTTGGATATGCCAAACGTTAATCGTACCAGGTGGGCGGAGTTTGTTCTGGCTAGGAGAGCGGGCGAGCGGCAGGCTCTGTCTGAGGCGGTTGGAGCGGCTGAAGCCCAGAGTGAGGTCGGCGTCGCCCATGGTCTCTAAATTCTCAGCTGAGGCGTAGAATGGCCTCCCTCCTCCCTGATTGCCAAGAGACTGATGCCCACCGCCGCTGGCACGCGGGGTTCTTGCCTAGCCAAAAAAAGAGATCATGGGTGAGACAGCCACATTAAACAAAAATAAGCCGAATGTAACGATGATATTTGTACAGCAAAAGGTTACGTTTTGGAGGAAAACTGGACAATTCCAGTTGAGGAGGAGGCCCTAGTTACCCTGTTAGGCCACCTCTAGCCTGGATACAAGGTTCCTTGTGGTATCCTGTTGCACATTTTGAGGTTGGAGATCCTGCACGCTCGTAGGCTGCCAAGCTGGTGTCCAAATTGGTTCCACAAATGATCAATTTGTCTTAAATCTGGCAACCAGGCACCAAGGAGGTGCAGGATATCCAGCGCATATCCCTGATCTGTTAGCGTCCCTCGTATCGCTACCAGAGGCGGCTGACAGGCGACTGGCAGATCCCTCACCAAGAGGCCTCTAATAGCCTTTTTATAGGGCAGCATTATAGGGAAGCACTATAGGGCCAGATTTTCACTGCGTAAATCAGAGTACGGTTTCGGATAAAGGCGTATTCATGTGCACCAGCATCAGCTTACCATGTACAGTCCATTCCGGTTAATGGGACCACATCGGGACGATATCGTTTTGGTCCTAATAACAGGCTGGTCCGATTAAACGAACATGCCTTATGTTACAAGACGGGACGTGCTATGTAACATATTAAATGTTTATTAAAC
>JAUZSU010032984.1:0-21915 GCA_034780255.1 Parotocinclus maculicauda | reverse complement strand
AAGCTGAAACGAACTTGGGCTCTGCAGCAGGACAATGATCCAAAACACACCAGCAAGTCCACCTCTGAATGGCTGAAAAAAACAAAATAAAGACTTTGGAGTGGCCTAGTCAAAGCCCTGACCTGAATCCTATTGAGATGCTGTGGTATGACCTTAAAAAGGCCGTTCATGCTCGAAAACCCTCTATATAACTGAATTAGAACAATTCTGCATAGATGAGTGGGCCAAAATTCCTCCAGAACGTTGTAAAAGACTCATTGCAAATTATCCTAAACGCTTGGTTGCAGTTGTTGTTGCTAAGGGTGGCCTAAATAGTTATTAGGTTTAGGTGGCAATCACTTTTTCCACACAGGGCCATGTAGGTTTGGATTTTTTTTCTCCCTTAATAATAAACACCTTCATTTACCAATTGCATTTTGTGTTTACTTGTGTTGTCTTGGACTACTATTTAAATTGGTTTGATGTTCCGAAACACTTCAGTGTGACAAACATGCAAAAAAACAGGAAATGTGGAAGGAGACAAACACTTTTTACACCACTGTATATGTCTAAATAGTCAAAATAATGTACAAATACCCAGTTGTTACATCATCTGATACTCAGACGCTTCACTGGAACATATGCAGGGTTCAGCAGGGAGCTGAACACTGTTTCTTTATCGTCACGTCACTTGTAAGGATCACTAGGTGAAGCAAACAGCTCATGCCAATGCATACTAGATGAATCTCTCAGCACACTGATGATCTTAATACAGTGTGCTCAGTTCTGTACCTTGTATACAATAAAAAGTCTTGTACCAGAATCAGGAAGCGTAGTTACCGATTTAATCCCGATTTAAAAAAAAAAACTCCTGTGTGGAGTCTGCATGCCCTCCTCGTGTCTGTGTCGGTTTACTCCGTGTGCTTTGCTTTTCCTCCCACAGTTCAAAGACACGCATTAGCTTACCTGCTTACACTAAATTGTGTATGACGACTTTCAAAGTAAACCTGTGTACTGTTTTTACCTCGTCTCTGCCATGAATAGCCATTGATGATGAAAGCAAAAAAACTGCGCTGCTACATCTGTTATTAGAATAAACATACATACTACAAGATAACTTGGATGTTAAGTAGGTTAACTACCTTAACAATAAGGACAATTACCATATAGGATCACGGATACACAGTATATGCAAATGGACGTTGTGTAAAACAATATTTGTGTGACTTCTATAATTGCACATGCCTTTATCAATGTATCGTTCCATCTACTTTCAAGGTTAAATATTAAGAAATGGAAAAACGCCTCCCTCTCTGTGTTAGAGCTCTCTAGCACTCTCGGGTCACCATGACAGGAGACAAACTAGCTATTTCCTACGGAAAAACTCACCAGGGACACCAGAAAATGAACTGGTCCTGATCAATACTGTCCTCGATTTCTTCTCTCCCCCTTCACTCTATATCCCCCACCCTCGTTCTTAAGTACTGCATTTATTTAGTCTACTGTGAGGCAGGAAGGTATTTAAACCAATGTCGGATTCATAGAGGCATTTACATAGGTTATAATGTAAAATCCTGTTTTACCTGTGCCTGTGTGGTTTACTCCGAGTACTCCAATCTTCTCCCACATTCCAAAGACCTGTGTTAGGTTAACTGGTTGCTCTAAAGTGTCCCATTTGGAGTTCAATTCAATTCAATTTTATTTGTATGGCGCTTTTTACAATAGACATTGTCACAAAGCAGCTTTACATTAATATATAAACACAAACGTCACAAATTGAATTCCCTAATGAGCAAGCCAATGGCGACAGTGGCAAGGAAAAACTCTTTGAGATAAGGAGGAAGAAACCTTGAGAGGAACCAGACTCAGAAGGGAAACCCATCCTCTTTTGGGTAATAAATATAATTAGCATTATATAATAAAACATTTAAATGTAGAATACTAATATAGTTTGATTAGTGTAGTTAAGAGACTGCAAGTCTCTTCTAAGGCCCTTAACCCACAGTTGCTTGAATTGTAAGACTGTATGAATTGTAAGTCGCTCTGGATAAGAGCGTCTGCTAAATGCCATAAATGTAAATGTAAATGTAAATGTCTCATAACTGGACAATTCAGAATGGAGAGAAACAGAGCACCTTACTCAGGTTCTTAAATCTTTACACTGGCTTCCAGTGAGTCACTGAATAGTTTTGACCCAGAGTATATCTTAGATATGTTTAAATCACATAAACCAACTAGGTCTCATAGGTCCATGGGCTCAGCAAGTCGAGCCTGGTGTACAAACTAAATATGGTAAAGCAGCAACCAGCTGTTATGCTCCATACCACTGGAACAAACTGGCTGTAGTTAGATGTACCCCAAATGAACACATTTTGAAATACATTTTAAAAACGTTTCATGTGATTATGCTCTAAAGTTGCACTCTGTTCACATTAGCTAATTATCCTTTTGTTGAAACTTAACTTATGTACTTTCATGTTCTAATGCTTTTATTTCTCTTTATCTAAAGCACTTTGAATTGCCTCTATGTTTGAAAGGGGCTATTTAAATAAACATGCAGTACCTCATGCAAAAGACTGGCTTACTGGGAGTTTCCCCATACCTCTTTTTATAAACTCTTACATTTATGTCATTTAGAACACACCCTTATTCAAAGCTACTTACAATTAATACAGTCTTACAATCCAAGCATTTGTAATTTAAGGGCCTTGCTCAGGGATTTGAACCCTGGACCTTGTGGTCCATAGTCCAGTACCTTAACCACTAGGCCAACTCTCTGTATAACACTAATTTAGTCAAAGACGTGAGCAGGAGTATGAAGAGAGAAAAAAAAAAACGATTAGATCCATCAGCGGGTTGAAATTAGACCCGGGGAAATTATATCTGACATGAAGCATAATTACCTTTCAGTGGACTTGAACGTAGATCACAGGTTTCCTGTTGAGGACTCGCCTCTCGTCTTCCATACTGTCACCCAGGGGCTTTTTTAGCTCAAAAACAAAGAATTGACGTTGGGTGTCATTTTAATGAGCAAGTGTGTAATGAGCGTAGTTACTGCCGGGCTTTAGCACAGGTCGCTAATGTAAAGCAGCGGTGACGTCTGTGTGATTTATGGCTACCTATAGAAAAAAATCTCACAGACGATTAGAATGTTTTAAAAACAGCTGTGTTTTTATACTTAGACAACAAAAGTGTTAAACGAAATGGAAAACAACAATATAGAATAGTTTGACTTGGCTGTCTACTTACTCAACCTCAAATAAGGTAGAAACTAAACTATGAGGCAGCTACACATATTAGCTTAGCAGCTAGCTTTACAACAAATTCACTCAAATCATGACACATTAAGCTTAGGTTAAATTAATCTATAGGTAAATGTGGATACCAAAAGCACCTCAATGCGTTCTGGGAATTAGAGTTTCTTCAAGGGGACTCATTCCCTCTTGGTTGTGTGCAGCCAGCAAGGTTATATAGTCAATTTCGGTTAATCGGACCACATCAGGACGCGATCGTTTTGGTCCTAATAACAGGCTGGTCCGATTAAACGAACATGCCCTATGTTACAAGACGGGATGTGTTACATATTAAATGTTTAATAAACCTTTATTGTGCGATTTACACGTATAGCGAATGTACAAACAAGAACTACTGTTGCATGGGGGTGAACTAAAGCATGTTAAACTGGACCAGAGTGCCACATATTGACTGTTCAGTAGGGTCACCCAAGAGTGCCAAAACACACTAATAGTGATGGGACATGGGCAGGATCAGATTATCCAGCAGTTCCTGAGGAATCCTTTTTGTACTCTTTTTTTAATATAACCTAATTTTTATGAGCAGTGCATTTAGCACAATAATAATTTATTTTCATCAGTTTGGTTATTTTTAGGTATAAAATACATGAAAATGTCAATTCTAATCCAGTTTGTTCAACCTTAGTGTTCCTTAAATACATGTAAACAAATGCAAATAAAATGTAATTAATTTGCAAGAAATACAATTAAAGGTTAAAGTCGTTCTATGTAAAATGTATGGTTGTCAGGAATGGAGATATCAAAGCGCCACGGTCTCTGGAGATGTGAAGTCAATGGGAGTAAATATTGGCAATTACAATTTGGGTCCATCATACACACAGAACGCCCACACACACACACACACACACACACACAAACACACACACACACAGTGCTGTCTCAGGTTTGCTTGTATGAGCCTCAACCCCACGCTTGCCGTCAGTCCTTCGCGTTTCTCCTCGTCTGCATCTTTCGGCTCGAAGAGGGAACAGGGCCTTGAGGCAGAGCGAAGCTGTGGGTCTGTCCCCCGAGACAGCCGAGCCCATCTGTCTCTGTGTGTATGTGTGTGTGTGTGTGTGTGTGTGTGTGTGTGTGTGTGTGTGTCCTGCTGAAGTTAAACCAAGACCTGGAGATCTCTCCTCCTCAGAGATCCCCCCTATCTGAACAGACAGCAGATGGAGCAACACCCCCCCACTCTTCTGCCATGTTTGTTTAATACATTTAATTAATATTCCAAACTAGCTCAACAGAGACCCACTACAATCCCCCTCCTTCCCTTTCACCCTCCCTTCTTCCTTCCTTCCTTCCTTCCTTCCTTCCATCCATCCTTATTGTTTCCTCATTTCTTATTCCATCTTCCATTATTCTTCATCTATCTCTGGATTGATCTCACCCAAGCTTGTTATCTTTCCCTTGTTTTACTCCCTTTTCTTTGATCAATTTCTTGTTCCACCCCCAACGTCACTACATCTTCATCCCTGCTTTCCAATAGACCCATCAGCTCTGATTGCTCACACACACGCGAGATGCTAAGCATGCCCAGAGGTCGCCTCGAAATGAAAAGCCCTGCGTATTTCTCACGCTGTCGGATGTGTTAATTACACACTGCCCTCAGGACCGTCGAGACCCCAGCATCTGCTTGGAGCTCGGCCACAGCTAGATATTACAGGCGCAGACAGGACACTGCGGTTCGAGTCCTCAAGAATATCAGATTGGATGGCAGATCTAACCGGACAAGGCATTAGCAGCCCTCGGTGACTAAAACAAGGCCCAGACGATTAACAAGATACTATTTTTAAACACTCAGCTCACACCACTCAAGGGATTGAGGTCTGTTTTTCCGGATGAGGTTCATGTACAGACAGAATGAATGATCAGTAGAACATCTGGACCAATTGTCCACCAAAAGGACTCTGTGTATCGGAGTAAATAATGTCAATAAGAATATATGTTTAATATTATTTTCTTCCACATTTTATTTATGGTAATATTTATTACTTTTTTAAACAACTGTTTTATAGACTTATTTGATTAAATAATTCGTTTAATTTTTACATTTGTCATCTAAACCACCCAAAAAGGTTAAGTCCTTGTTCGTGTCTTGGTCCTCCCAAGGTTTCTTCCCAAAAATGTTGTGGGACTGTGGTAGCCTAGCGGTTAAGGTACTTGCCTCTGGACCAGAAGGACTCTGGACTCTGCCAAGCTGCCACAGTTGGGCCCTTGAGCAAGACCCTTAACCCACAACTGCTTGGATTGTAATCTTGTATAAGTTGTAAGTCACTCTGGATACGGGCGTCTGCTAAATGCTGTAAATGTAAATATTTAGGGAACGTCAGTTTGGGATTGGCCCCAAATATTAGAAGACAATCTAAAATTGTTTAATTATGTTGTTAACTGACTTGACTTTGCCAATTACAGATCATTACCAACTTTGTAAATGTCAATATTCGACATATTATCCAGTGGTTCATGATCACTACTATTTTAGTAGCAATCACATGTTAAACATCAACTAACTGACCCTGTGTCCATGTGGGTTTTTTATGTCATAGAGCTGTTTATGTGTTGTAGTAAAGACTGCTAAAGTCAAGCTCAAGGTAAAAGTCCAAGATTGGGACATAACAAGACCAAGACTAGTCAGTGTAACTTTTGAAAGCAAATGGTGGTGATGATTCTGTTACCCTTCTCTCAAACCTAAAAAGAATCACCACTTATTCAAATCATCCATTCGATCCATTTTTATTATTAAACATGAAAACAAAATAATAATTTTAAAAAAAGATTTTGTGGACGAAAAAAAGCTAAGTAAGCGGGTGAAAATGCACACTTGTCTTCCAATGTTAGCCAGTCAGAGTTTTTGTTTTCATTTGTAACCTGTTTATATTTTTGTGTACCATCTACCACAACTACTGTCCTAACTCAGTGTAATGCCCTGTAAATGTCTCTATCCAGTGCAGACATTAGCAGGGTGAATCGTTTATTATAAATGAATGCATATTACAGCAAATGAAACACTGCAAATTTGTTACAATATGGCCACACTAACAGTATTTTACTAGCAACTGTAAAAACTGTGAATTTTACAGCTTTTCTAAGCACGTAAACTTGAAACACAATGGGACTCTCAGGCGGTACAGCAGTCTTATACCTGGATTTACATTGTTACGTGGATGACTCCCAGATTCCGTCTACGAATCTGATCCATTGGTAATCCACCTTTTTGTGACCTAGAACTATTTCTTTCTACAGTTAGAAACTGTTTATAAAAACTTCTATTGTGTCAAAATCAACCCTCAACCAAACTGTTCCCCCTAACACTTTCCACGGATGATGTTCTTGCTCCCCTGTGGTCTAAAATCTGGGTGTCATGATTTATTCCCACCTGACACTTTGTAATCTTTTCATTTCCTAGTTAAAAATGTTTACCCACCACCACAAAGTAGCTAGAATCCGCAACTCAATCCCTGTTGGCTGCAGAAACTTTTATTCACGCTTTCATTTCTAGTCGCTTAGATTACTGAAACTCTTCGTTCTGGCATCAGCTCTTTAAATTCCTCTGAATTCAGCTGCTTATCATCTCACTCTCACTCTGTCACATCAACATTATGCCAGTCCTCCAAACTTCCACTGGCTTCCTTTGAAATTCCACATTCACTTAAAAATTTACTTTTTCCTAATTGTCTGACCTTTTTAAACCCTACAAACCTACACACTCTAAGATCTTGTCCAATTAGGCCACTCACCACCTCCTCCTACCTTTGTAGCTTTGGTGACAGAGCTTACATTTACATTTACATTTATGGCATTTAGCAGACACCCTTATCTGGAGCAACTTACAACAGATCTTACAATTCAAGCAATGTTGGGTTAAGGGTCTTGCTTAGGGACCCAACTATGGCAGCTTGGCAGAGGTGGGATTTGAACCCAGGACCATCAGGTATAAAGTCCAGTGCCTTAACCGCTAGGCTACCACAGTATTTCCCCTTGACACTGTTTTGTTTTGTTAATCATGTGTTTTGTCCCGACTAAAATTGCAGGGTAAAAAAATCAATTTAATCCTGGATTGATGGGCATAACTACAGAAAACATCACCAAAATCCACTACAGGAACTGCAATTCCCGTAATGCCCCAGAATCAGAAACACTATTAGTCTTATTAAGTAATGGACATCTACAAATATTTATAAGAAAGTCAGAAATGCTATGGCTAAGGTCATGTGTCCACGCCTTCTGATGTCTCATAGCATGATTGTTCAAGTTTGCCACAACATTAAAAAACAACAACCATTACCTCACATTTAACCATTAAATAATATATCCAATTGCATTTCTTACTGACTGAAGAGATGAGACGATGTAGATAGAGGACATAAGTCTGAATGGATAGCAGATATGAAATCAGATACACAACGTGGCAGGAGTTTGGATAGCAGTGCTCAACAGTACAATGTAAACATTTTTGATGACTCTAATATAAAGTGAGTTATATGTTAATAATAAGGTTCTAATAATAATGTCCAAGAACCATCATCTCAGTGCCTCATTCTTCTGGACGGCATTCTTACTGTGCTAACAAAAGACATTAACATTTGTGTCCTCTATCGCAGCAGCTGTTATTCAGAAGAGTTCACTCTATGTATTTAGGGCCTGCATTTGGGATCTGTCCTGAAGCCTCGGGGCATAGCTAACTGAACACTGCTAGTGCTGCAGCTTCCACACAGCTGCACACGCTCCGTTTGTCGCTGCGACTCTTATCCAAAATGAGCATTTCCATACTGAGAGCGAGACGCGAGCAAATCAAACATGTCATTAGCATATGCGTTCATTTAACTTGCTAACACGCCGGGCCTGGGTTTTGCCACACCGGATATGTTCTTGTCGTTCACTGAGACAAAGGTCATCTGACATGTACGCTAATTTGGAGGGTTGGATTTATTCCGAAAACAGCTGCCGTGACGCTAACTTGGCAATTGTTGAGTTTATGAATGATTGCACAGGAAAATATTCAAATGGAAATTACATTCTGATCATAGAGTCGTGAAATGATGCCAGAAATATTTCACATCCCTCAGAACATCATTTATTGGATTGTTGTTTTGTAGGCTTTGTTTTCTAGCTTTAGCTTTTTTGTTTATTTGGTTGGTTGGTTGATCTTTTAAGGGTTTTATTTTGCTAGCATTGCTCCACACAGGCCTGTTTGTTGTACCTATCCTGGCATCTTCACTCCATCATTTTAAGTCTCTCAGTAATCTGTGTGTAACTTTTGAGTCATTTTTTAGAAAATACTAGCCTACTGCTCCTGCCGTTACGATGGATTTACGGTTGTATAGCTTTACAGTAATAATCCCACAATACACATAAACACACAAATACACATTCAGCAGAATTGCATTTTTTATTTTTTATTTCAAGCAATAGCCAGTACAAAACTCTCTTACAGATGCCGAGCTTCCAGACAGCAACACCAACGGACTCAGTGTTTTGTTTTCAATTCAACACTATGCGTTAATGCTTTTGCTGAACTCTAATTTAATATAAAAGTTTTAGGCATGTTTAAGGTAGGCTACACAATGAGATATACAGTATATGTTAAACTCAGTTAATATAACATATTAATATTAAAATCCAACTTATGATGGATTTGTCTTAACATAAATCAGGGAACCTGTATGCCACTTATGTGTTGTGCTCAACAAAGTTACAGGCTAACAGATACCAAACTCTGCATACAAATTTCAAATAGCAAACAATATCATAATGAGTCTGGCAGTCATCCATATCTTTATTGTTTTTTGTTGGAGTTTTGCTAGCATAAATCCGTGCTTGTTGCTTTGTCTAGGGACTGTGGTGACCTAGTGGTTAAGGTTTACATTCTACCTCTGGCAAGACCCTTAACCCACAGTTGATTAAATTGTAAAACTGTATGAATTGTAAGTCGCTCAGGATAAGGGCATCTGCTAAATGACAAATGTAAAATGTCTAAACAAGTTCATATATTAGTAATACAAAGACAATAAGTGAGTAATAACTAATAATAACTCCCATCAGTTGTTTGTGTCAGTGTTTTATTTTGTTTTAGTTATTACTGTTGTAGTTCTCCAGTCTGGTCTTAGTCTCTAACTCATTTGGACTTAGTCTTCTCTCGGGGTGCGGTCCAATACGTCTGTCTGAGATAACGTTACTATAATTATAAAACTTTTTTTTCCATTCAAACAGAATAGTTCAGTCCTTTCTCTGCATGCCTAAAAAAATCTGCACTCTGATTGTCTAACAGAGAAAGTTTTTGCTCTTCTAATTTAGCATCCAAATCAATGAGCACATTCTATTTTTAATAGTCTCACAGTTAAGAATTTTCACCTGCATTACCATGTCTGCATTTTCACATTTACTAATAAAAATGAATGGAATTAATGTTGTTTATATTCAGGTGACTTTATTAAGTGATTCTGATTAAGTTTGACAGAAGAAGGGAAACAGAATTTTCATAATTTGCTTTCAAAAGTTACATAGCCCTAGTTTGACTAATCTAAATAATATAAAATATAAATCATAGAAATAAATGATACATAACCTAAATTATTATTATATTATATTTCACAAATATATCAGGAAATATATTCTTTATTCAAATATAATAAGTGTAATGAACTGTAATTAATTTAAAATGATGTAAAACAAGTTTTTTAATTCTCCTTGTATAATGAAATCTTAATGTGGTTTGTGTTTTGATTCGGACTCAGCTCTAGTGGTCTTCATTACAACACTGCACTGCATTACTAATTACTTTTCAGCTCAATAATGAATATATTCCTTGTCCTTAACACTAACAGAACTCAAAATCACATCAGACATATTTAAAAATTTACAATAAAATCAGTTAAATCAGGCAGATAGCAGAAGTTTGACTAAATAAGTCCAATTGAGCATCTTTATTTTCTTAAGAGACTTATCTTTTGAATTAAGGAACATGTTTTAAAATTGCAAAGCCATGCTGTGTAACTGACTAAATTCATGCTAAATAATGAATTCATAATGCTCCTCCCAAGGTTTTTCCTTTTACATTCAGGGAGTTTTTCCTTGCCACTGTTACCCCAGGCTTGCTCAATTTGGGATTGGCCTTTTAACATAATATAATATAATATAGTATAATATAATATAATATAATATAATATAATATTATTATAGTAACGCTGCTTTTAAATGCACCAGTGTAAAAAGCGCTACAAAAATAAATTTGACACCAACAGAAAACAAACCGCACACACATCATTCATCCCAAGAAAAAATGTACTGTGAATTTTCAGAGTAAAACTGTACTGTGCATTTTAATGTGAACTTTCACAGTTTGACCATAAAGTTCACAGTTCTACTTTTCTACTATGAGTTTTGATTGTAATTTGGCCACTTCATGGTTCCACTGTTAAATTTCATAGAACGATTGTAAACTTGGTTGACTATGAACTGACCATAAATTCTTTCATAGTTCTGCTATGGATTTTAATGGTAATTTGGTCACGTCGTGGTTCTACTGTCAAATTTCACAGTACATTTTTTCCTGGCATATTATTAAAGATGCCTTAAACTTAATTAAATAAGGAAAACATTTACATCTTCTGAGACAAGGTGTGTTTTTAGAGCTGCTAGCATTTTAAGTTTGTTGGTTAGTTTTTCTATTTAATTCTGCTCAGGTGTGTTTTAGGTTTGACTACACAAGTCCTGTAGTATTAAGCGATTGTAAGTGAAAGGGAAAACCATCTAAGGTTTAAAACTTGAGGAACGAGATGTGATTTATGTCAGCTTTTCATTTTGTTCGGCTCAAGCTGTCCATCAGGCCTGTCATTCCTATGTACACGATGTTTTACTTAAATAACAATGATTTAGTGTACTGCACATGTACTATACAGTAACAAAAACAAATTTTTTTGTTTCCTGACTAGTTTATTTTGCTGTTTGAAAAGCAATCGTCGTGAATTGAACCAGAAACCACGTGCAGGCTAACATTGCCATCATGTGGTGAAAGATGTCTTTAGTGCTCGTGCATATGAGGATTTTGTTGTAATAACGAATAACAATGGAGCAGTGACGCAAACTGAAAGACTAAAAAAGTGCAGCAAGTGGTGGGGTTTAGCATGTTCTCCCTTTGTCATTGTAGATTTCTTATAAGCCCAGGTAAAAATGTACTGGTAAATTTGACAGTAAAACCATAAAGTGGCCGAATAACCACTAAAAATTTATAGTAAAATAGTAAAACTCTGAACTTTATGGTCAAACTGTGAAAGTTAACAATAAAACCGTCAAGCAGTTTACAGTTTTTCTATGACATCACACAGTAAGGTTGTTTTTTTTTTAACTTGGGCATGTATTCAAGTGCTGTGGTTTCCTCCTACATCCCAAAAATGTGAAAAAAAAAAAAAAAAAGATTTCAGAAAGTTTCACAATGTTGAAATCTTTCTCCAGAAGACTTTTATACTATGTTTTCACAGTTCTCATTGGCCTGTTGCAGTTTAGTTTGAAGTAAATCAAATTAATAATCTGGATAAGGGCGTCTGCTAAATGCTGGAAATGCTGGAAATGTAAATGTTTATACGATTACGATTTCTACTAAATGTCATGAAATGATGCAAAATTTGTTTGATAAAAGTATTAACAAAAAAACGAGGGAAAATGAAGTTTTGCTACTTTTTTAATTTAACAAAAATACGACAAATCCTGCATACTTTTAATGATCTATAAACAAGTCAATTAATTTCTGAGACCTTACAAAAGGACTAGTGGATCATCTGGAAAGCACCACATTTTAAAATGCCAAATTGAATATTTACAATGTTTAAACTTTTATTTATGATTATTGTGTGTGAGAGGAAATCATGAAATTTGGCATGGCAGCAAGGTGGCACAGTGGGCAGCACTGTCAACTCACAGCCCCACAGACTTGGGTTTGAGAACCGATCTGTGTGGAATTGTGTCAGTCTGTCTATTGATCTATATACACATTTGCTAGCCACTTCATTAGGTACACCTGTTCAACTGATCGTTAACGTAAATATCTAATCAGCAAATCACATAAGAGCAACTCGGTGCATATTGCCATGTAGACATGACCAAGACTACCTGCTGAAATTTAAACCAAACATCAGAATGGGGAAGAGAGGTGATTTAAGTGACTTTAAACATGGAACAGTTGTTGATTGTCTAGACGGGCTGATCTGAATATTTTAAAAGCTGCTGGTCTGTTAGAATTTTACACACAGCACTATCTCTAGGGTTTACAGAGAATGATCAAAAAAAGAGAAAAGATCCAGTGAGGGCAGTTCTCTGGGTGAAAATACCTTGTTGATATCAAAGGTCAGAGGAGAACAACCAGACTGGGTCAAAATTATAAATTTAAAAGTAACAGTAACTCAAATAAGCATGTGTTATAAACCAATATATACAGAATATATATCTCTGAACTCACGACATGTCAAACCTTGATGCAGTTTAAGGCAGAAGCAGCAGAAGACCAGACCCAATGCCACTGGCGTGGGGGAGATTTCCGTAACCCATTTTGGACCCCTTAATCCCAAATGAGCACTGTTTAAATCCCACAACCATGTTAGTGTTTTTCTTGAGCATGTGCACCCCTTTATGACCACAGTGTACAATCTTCTGCTGGCTACTTCCAGTAGGTAACACATCATGTCCCAAAGCTCAAATCATCTCTATTTTTTTAATATCACAATAAATTCACTGTACTCCAGCGGTGGTTCACGGTCACCAGATCTCGGTCCAATAGAGCACCTTTGAGATTTGGTGGAATGGGAGACTCAAATCTATCCTTGCTAATGATTATATACAAAATGGCATGACTTAATTTCTGATCAATTATAGAAATTATGTGAAGATATAACCATTATTGATTAACTGTATGCACAGATAAATTCCTGTATTCATTACAAATTAATTTGTCTGAGCTTCATTTAGACCATAAAAATAAACAAACACAATCCGCCTTAATTTTAGAAAAACTTTCCTTTATCAAACTAAGTAATTTTAACGGTAGCTAGTACATAATGGTCTCATATAATGAAACAGCACAGTTTGTTTTTCCAGAGCCAGCTTGACCCTGGTCCTCGCAGAAGATTCCTCACTGACATTGAGACATAATCCACGTCTGTTGACGTCCTAAAGTAAACACAGTTCCCTCACTCACACGATGGGCTGTTTGTGCAGCACCAGGTGTCCCAACACCACTGTGATTCATCCTGACTGGGCCAAGTTCTGGCAGTCCACGTTATCAATCTGCACCGTGAGAGGAACCCGGGTGAGGTCACATTCCATTCAGACAGCTCATCCTTGAGCCTGACGCACACCAGTGTGCTTCTTCTGATACACGGACACTGGAGGGAGCCATCTACTAGAAAATATATGGTAAAAGCCACTGTAAATACATCTCAATATAGATACACACCGAAATAGTACATTTATGTTTACAGGTCATAATCGACACCTTTATCTCGTTCTTTGAGCAACAAAGAAAGCAAACAAACAAAACAATCTCACACAATAAAAGCAGTTTACTGTTAAAGACCTTAAGTTTGGGCCAAGCACTAAAAAGACAGACATTATGTAGATATGTTGCATAGCTGGCTCAGAGATTCAAGCTCTGAATTAGTTAGTTCAAATACTAATATAAATACTTGTTCAACCTCTCACCTTCCACTGCTGATAAAGGAGTCTGATAAATTAATAACAGCCTGCTTACTTGTGCTTCTACAAGTACCTAGTTTGCAACACAGGGCACAAGGCGGACACACCCTAAGCATGACGAATCCCATCATACTCACACACTTAAAGGCACTTTAGGAATTCCAATTAACCCAGAACAAACCCACACGGGCACTGGGCGGATACGCAACTCCCCACAGAGAGAATTCAGGCTGGGACCGAACCCAGGACCTTCTTACTATTAGTAAAAGCAAACTGGTAAGATAAATAAATAAATGTTTTTACTTTTACATGCCTCAGTTCATGCTTCAGTGTTCTAGGACCGTACTTATTGCACTTGTCATGTTCTTTCAGGTGTGATTATTTTGCAGTACTTAAGTCGATTTTATACAAGGTGTTGACTGTGCACTGTCTTTTCTGCTACTGTAAAATAAATATAAAAGGTACTTTCATAAGAAGACTGCAATCAAACAAGACGTAAATGTGTCAGAGATACTCCTGAAAACACAATTTGAATGCTACCATTTACACATCATGTCTAATGGCACCGCATTTTAATTGTACTGTACATACACTCACAGTAATTATAAAACTACTTCTTACAGTAGGACAGGTACATAGACTTATAAACACAATTTACAGCTTGGTGCAAAATGTACTGCTCACAGGAATTGGGGGATACCCCCAAAATGAAATATCCCATAAGGAGATCCCCTATTTTTTGTGAGCAGTGTAAGTAACAGAAAATCACCCACACAAACACACCAACCAAGTCAGAACAGTCTCTGGTTCAAATTCGAGCAAGCAAGCACACACACACACACACACACACATACACACACTGTATGTAAAACTTCCTTTGCTTGTGGATCCACACCACTTACAGCAACAAGATCCAGAGTTAAAAAACAGATTTTATTTCCTTTTAGAGTTTATTATCATTTTTAAAACAATGGTCATTAAAACAAATGTATGTTAATTGAATTTACGTTCAGTGGAGCTGTAATCTGTAATTATACAGATAATTTACTTTTACTTAAGCAATATATTTTTCAGAGTACCTGTACATATACATTTCTACCTCAGTTCGTGGTTGCAGCTTCCCACACTTTAACAGCACCAGTACTGTCAGGTTTAGATTCCACCAGTGTTATATCATTTCAGTTTTAACCTCTCTTTTATAAAATGGTACAATTCAGTTGGGGTTCCTATGTCAGAAATGCACATACTGTTCCAGGTAGTCTCTCAAATGTTAATGGGATGAAGTTTTCCTTAAATGTTGCCTTTTTCAATACCAATATGAGATACCAGGGTTAGGATTTTCTCACTCTGACATCTTTCTTTAAACCCATTTACACTATCTCTGATTCTGCTCTTCACATCGTCTTCACACACCTCACATAGTCTGACCAACAACTGACCTTCCACTATATTGTTGCTGCATGGAATCTTCTGAGGGATTCCAGGAGGTTGCTTACATTTACAGCATTTAGACTCTCTCTCATCCAGAGCGACTTACAAGTTATACATTCTCACAATCCAAGCATTTAAGGGATAAAGGTCGTGCCCAAGGATCAAACAGTGGCAAAACACTGCCATGATTAGAACCTGCTAAAACATTAACTGTTTTATTTTGTTTAATTTACTCATTTGATATACATTTTATAAAAAACTTACTCAAAACCTTCTTTGTCTGATGAGTGTAAAAACGTTAGCATGCTGTTGGCACAATGCTCGGTGCAAATCATAAGCTTTTTGTACTTGTTAGCCTCATTAGCCTTGTATGCTCCATTGCAAAGGTAAGGAAGCAAAAACTGGACATGATCATGTCATGGCCGATCGACTTTTTTGAGGCCAGTAATTAAGGCAAGACGAACCTACAAACCTAGAACCACTTGATTTGGTTTTCAAATGGTTTTCATCTGCTCACAAAAAATAGGGGGTATTTCAAAATGAAATATCCCCTACTGGAATCAAATGAAATATTCCCTAATTTTTGTGAGCAGTGTAGCTTAATTTGGTATTAATTAACCAAATGATGTCCTACGCACTGAGCGTGTGATGATTCCGGCACACAGTTTGCACAGTGATCATTAGTCCTCGTGAGCTTCCATTAATCGCTAGCTACATTAGCCTCACGGCTTCATTATGAACTAAAGAGGCAGAATTTGTTCGTAAATGACGACTTAATAGAGCGTTGATACTTGATGCTTGTAAATATGGAAACCCAGGGAAATAATCAACATTAACTGTGTTAATAAGTCTGTACTTGTGGTAATCTGTCATTAAAAAACAACAGAAATCAAAAAATCGACTTTTAGATTTGTTTTACACATCTAAAATGAATAAAAAAAAATATATAAATTCTACAAACATTGATTTTTGATGATCTGGCATCATATTCAATATTCTTACTATTTGACCTTAAAGAAATGTCAAGACAATTTATTTATTAGTTTTAAATAAACCATTAACTTTACTTTAATAACATTTCATCTTATCTTGTTCACTGTAATGTCTCTGATGGAGAACAATGCCTTAGTCATGCAAAATATTGATTTTGTTACGTATGTTTTATTAGTAACAGCACGATGTCAAAAGTTCAAATTCAAATTTATTTCTGCAGCACTTTTTAAAATGGAGCATTTACAATCTTATATTATCTTAAAAAGGCCAATCCCAAAATTGAGCAAGCCTAGGGTGACAGTGGAAAGAAAAAACTCCCTGAATAAAGAAGAAAGAAACCTTGGGAGGACCAAGACAGTTCAATGTGTTTATTCAATGGAATCCACTGTCGTTTAGTAATGGGCAAAGTCAGATATAAAAAGTCAAAATAACTGAGTGTCAGAAGAAGAAGCCCAGTCCCTACATGCAAACTGTGCCCTTTATAGTGGTCAAACAGTGACAGGCATTTTAAATTTAGTTCTTAAAAAATAACTATCTGCCTTAAAATGTCACATTAACATGGTATTTTTGACAGCCCCAATATATAAAGCTCATAAAATATAGGTAATAATTCTGTTATGATGTATCATATTTCAGTTACGAGTCTCTTAATGTTCCAAATTAATTTTGTGAAATTTCATATACCAGTAATGTCATCTGGACGTTGTCCAAACACCATATTATATATCGTACTTAGCAATATTAATGTACCAGTATTGGCCAAATAGCCATAATAATGCACTGTGTAGTGTAGGTGGCCAGTTTAGTAGCTTTAATGTTGCCACTGGAAGAAGTAAGCATCACAGACAAATAGAGAACATGTCAAACTTTAACAGGGAGTAGCCAAAGAAAAAAACTGAACACAGGTATTTGGAGCTGTGGGGAATTTATCCAAACACTAAGTGGCACATAGCATTGTCATATTGTTATCAATCACATTACAGACTAATAGAGTCACAAATATATAAACCTCTTATCAATGAGAGGTTCAACTCACAAGTGGTGTTGTAGTTAAATCCACTAGAGTTGGATCCAGGTGAAGTTACGGTCACAGTCCAAGTTAAGAGTTTTTTAACCAAGTCCGAGGCCAGATTACAATATTTTCATCATACAAAAATAAAAAATAAATAGAAAATATAAATAAATTTTAATTGTAATTCAACTGATAAATCAATGATCAATAATTATACATGAAATATTAATAAATTATATGTGATCCTATATTTTGTAAAATATAACATTATAATATGTAGCCTCAAATGATTATTGATTAGGATATAATAATCTTAGTGACACTAAAGCAATGTATCTTTTGGATGCAAATGATGGTAATGATTCTGTTTCCCTTTTTTATTTCAGATATAATATACAGTCCTGGGAGCAACTTAATATTAATATCTGTGCAATACTTAGTACCTCATCCATGCAATACTTTTCTTAATTTTTATTTATTATTTATTTTTACCTGTGCAATATGTTTTTATGCAATACATTTATACACATTTTTAAAAATATTTTTTGTCTTTACTTAGATTTCTCTCTTTTGCGCTGTTCATTTTACATAATTTCGTTGTACCTTTGGTTTAATGACAAAAAATATTATATTTTATTCTATTCAGGAGTTCATAAAGTGAACTGAATATAGCCAACAACATTGAACACCTTCTGTAAGGTCGATAAATATTTTTTGATCACAGTGATCATTAGTCCTCGTTTCCATTAATCGCTAGCTACATTAGCCTCATGGCTTCATTATGAACTAAAGAGGCAGAATTTGTTCGTAAATGACGACTTAATAGAGCGTTGATACTTGATGCTTGTAAATATGGAAACCCAGGGAAATAATCAACATTAACTGTGTTAATAAGTCTGTACTTGTGGTAATCTGTCATTAAAAAACAACAGAAATCAAAAAATCGACTTTTAGATTTGTTTTACACATCTAAAATGAATAAAAAAAAATATATAAATTCTACAAACATTGATTTTTGATGATCTGGCATCATATTCAATATTCTTACTATTTGACCTTAAAGAAATGTCAAGACAATTTATTTATTAGTTTTAAATAAACCATTAACTTTACTTTAATAACATTTCATCTTATCTTGTTCACTGTAATGTCTCTGATGGAGAACAATGCCTTAGTCATGCAAAATATTGATTTTGTTACGTATGTTTTATTAGTAACAGCACGATGTCAAAAGTTCAAATTCAAATTGATTTCTGCAGCACTTTTTACAATGGAGCATTGTCTCACCTTGTTCATTGAACACCTTCTGTAAGGTCGATAAATATTTTTTTGCTTTGTTGTTTTTCCCTTTGATGCTGTTCTGTGTATTTTAAGAACACACTAAGCATTTCATATGCAACATCTTTCCTTAAATACTTTCAATACTACGCCAAATGAATGTCATTCCATCTCATTTAATTGATGATTCCTCACCTTTATGCACTGTGTGGGCAGAAAACGCATCTAAACTAAGTATTCGTTCATAAACATCCTATCGGTGACCTTATTGTTTCTTTTACCATTAATAATCCAACCTTTAAAACTGCTACATTTGGTTCCTAATCGTCATAGGCTGTTTGTGCAAGATGCTATCACCTTTGGGACCGCTGGTGGAAATGATTTTTCTTAATACATCACAATTTCGGCATGGCGATAAGCCGAGCTGTTTACTCTGTTAAACTATTATTGTTCTTGTTCCCAAATTAGCCTTGACAAATGAAAGCAGCACGTAATGAACTCTGGCTGCTACCGGGAGTGTCAGAGGAGCGCCGTGGCTTCTGTTTACTTTGGGCCCAGCACTTGTAGAAGTATTCAAAAGGGATTTGTGAATGCAACAGCTTGTGTTACTTCTACCTTTTATGGTTTGTGTGTCTTTTGTGTAAATAATGTTCTCTGATGGACTGTGTAACTTGCCTGGATTAAACCTTCATTTATGCTGATTTATTCATCAACACTGATTTAGATACTGAACTATTGAACAGAAGCTCTGCCATGAGTCCACATTTGGACCCCTGAGCAAACACGTTCACCCTGAAATACTTGGATTATACCACAAAAAACATCTAAGCAAAATACAAAGCACTCATGATATGTTGCTCTATGTTAAGGTGTACTCACACTAGGCGATCTGTACTGTGCCTGTGCATGCTTAAACCCCAATGTCCAGTTGTTTAACTAGTGTGATTACTAGTAGTCACACATTGAACCGTGCTCAGGCCTACTTGACAAGGTGGGCTTGGGTACAGTTCAATTATGCTCTGGCACAGTACACTTATAGTGTGTTTGTTAACTACGCCAGAACGTGGAAGACATAAAAATCATTTTATACAGGCGGCATGACCAGCCAAAAATCAATACAGCTAAACATAATCAATTTATCTATAAGGTATTTAAAAGGGCTTTGTGTTAACGAAAGCAAATAAATTGTAAGTATGACCATAAAGTCCATTAAATTGTGTTCACACATCGCCCATTTGTTTTGAGTTAAAATGAGCCCTGGTTGACTTTCCTATGTTTCTTTGTACAAGTGTGAATGCATCCATCTGGACCTTTGTATGAACCAAATGAGCGGTTCGACTGATGTCTGGTTACAGCACAGACCGAAGACATGAAAACAAACCAAACACAGGGAGTGACGCTACTGGAAGCGACTCGTAACTTAATATAACTTGATATAACAGTTATAAAGCAGTAACTAAGAACTGTACTTGATTCTTTTATTCCAAAGGACAGAACACTCGAGCATACCTGCTTCCTCTCGTACCACCACCTCCTGCATTATTTTGTGTGCATAATGGAGGAATTAAACTCCATGAGCTCTTTGTGGGGAATCAAAAAAAAAAAAAAAAAAAAAAAAAAAAAACAGCACACAACAGCAAGGTCGGTTGAAAACTTCATTAAGGCTGTCCAATCAGTGTGTGACCTTATTTCTTTTAAGTTTGTTTACCCATATACAGTTTATATACTACTGGATTTACTTGTGCCAGGACACCACCAGACTTTTACCATTTCAGGAACCATTTTCAACTTTGAGCACTGCTCCATAACTGGCAGACATCACCTCATCAGAAACAGGATATGGTCAAGAAAAGCTCAGAACTCTGAACGGGCACCCTGCCTACTGAGCTAGGTTTGTATTCTTCCTCTGGTGAGGTGAGGTATGACTGTTGGTGAATTTACAGTACTGTACAAAAGTCTTAGACCTCCATTACATTTTAGCCATGCTGTAAGGGTCTTATACAACATATCATTGATGATACAAAAATGAGACCCACGACCTCGTGTGGATTAAACGGAGGATAATGAATGAATAAATGGATAAATTAATGAATGAATCTACTTGGCTTGACTCGACTTACTTGGCTAAATTGTTAGACACTAAACTGTAGAGTACTAAAGCTAACTTGCTAGCTTGAGTTAGCTACATCAGTCATAAAACCAGCTAATTTGGGATCCATTCTTATAATAATATTGTGTGTAATACTAAATAAGTTATAACCTTGAGTTATCTTTGGATTTAAGGACTTTTAGGACAATTACACACAAATTTTTTATGTAGAATCAATGCTGGTACTTGCAGCTCATATATCAAAGAGTTCAGATCGTAAACTTAACTCTTGAGTGCTTGGCAAGTGCATTAAGAGCTAATTTCTGTTCTCGACTTTCCTTAAACACATCCATCTGCTTTTGAGAAACACCAGCAAGCCCATCACATAATACCATATCTTAGCATGATCAGGGAGAGAGCATCTTAAAAGCAGTTTAAATCAACTCGTTTTACACGGCCACCTTCTTTTACACCCAGGGATAAATTATAGCTTGGTGGAGTTGCACGTGCAGAGGCTTGGTGGATTTCTCGTTTGCCAGTATCCAGCGTTCATTGAGATGAAGACTGGAAAATGTCAACATTATGTTAGTAAGCTTGGGTTTACTCGCTGACTGACATCATATCATTCACTTTTAGTGTCTGTAAAGGTGCAAAGAGGGTTAGTACCAGTTTTTTAATAAAAAAAAAAAACTGATCAGAAATGTTTTGGCATTTTCTTTTTTTTTGTTTGATTATAGAAATAATTAATTTTTTGAATTTTTTGAGGTTTTTGAAAGCGGGGCAGGGTAAAGTTTGGGGAAAGGGGGGGGGTTCAGACGACTAAAAATGGAACTCAAGAGAAAGGAATAAATCTATATTTTATAAAAATGTTTGCCATTACATATTTACAATGAATCACTTTATTCTTTTGATCTGTGTGTTCGGGAGCGAGGTGCCACAGCTTTTCTTAGATACTCGTAGGGACAGAAAATGTTGGAGACCACAGGTATATTGTACCTTATATAAGGATGTCAACTTGTAAAAGTAAAACCAGTTTTCATAGTGGATTTTATACTGTTTTAAAATGCCTTTCTACTCCAAGATCTTTACAAAATGTTTCTGTTATCACATTTTGGGTATTTTTGTTGGTTTGTTTTCCAAAATAAATCAAA
>JAUZSU010032973.1:0-10356 GCA_034780255.1 Parotocinclus maculicauda | reverse complement strand
ATATATATATATATATATATATATATATATAAAACTTCAGGGACCTGGTGATGCCTTCTGACCGGATTGGGTGTCATATTGGCTGTGCCTGAGGGAGTGGACAATGGCTGTAGAAACAATGAGATGTGCCTAATAAAGTGGCCTGTAGGTGTAAATGCATTGTCTTTAAACATCTGCGGTGGTTAGTCCAGCCACACCTACTGATAAGGGCAAAACATCAAACATACAACCTTGCAGTCTATGTATGCAAACACTGACAGTATAACGAGTCATATTATGGAGCTCAGTGGATTTTCTCAGAGCACTATTAATCGGATGTCACTTTTTCGAACCTGGTAGAGCAGCTCTAGTAACTGAAAGTGCTGATTTGAAATATCTAAGTGTAAGAACAGCTCAGTCGCAAATCAGTTCGCACAGAAGTTCACGATGCATCATCATTCATTACTGAGTTCCAAATTGCTTCTAGAATCACATGAACTGTATGAAATTCTACAAATCTGAATTCCATAACTGAGAATTTGCACCCAAGACTATGGTCAAAAAGTACAATGTGAAGCATTGGTTGGAATCCAGACCTGTAGAAATCTATTCCCTAAAAAAAAAATTTTTAGTTTTTCCACATTTTAACCCACATTTCCAAAGTCACAGGGGCTCCAGTGCCTAGACCCAGAAAAACACAAGGCAGAGGAGTAAGCTTGCCCTGGACTGGACACCTGTCCATCACAGGGCTAGAAAGGGTCACTGTTGCAGTACCAGTAGATGTTCCCCCATTTGGCCTCTCCTTCCTCAGACATATCCAATATGACACCAACCCGGTCAGAAGGCATCAACAAACTAAGAAATTGTGGGATTAAGTCTTAGACTGCTGTGCCACCTAAGCATGATACATGCCTATGCACAATGCAAGGTCCTTTAAAAATGGGCTGCTGATTGTGGTTTGAACGTTGAAAATCAGCAAACCTATTCAAACTAAAACTAGTAAAACTACTTTACTCTGTACTTTGTCTCCTGTAGGCTGCTGGTATGACAATGACAAATTACAGCTTTGTTATAAAAAAATGGAGGTGTGGCTCAAACATGACTTGCTGAACATGCTGGTGTATGATAAATAATGGCACTGGTCTTTGTCCCAGGTTCTTTGTCCTTTATGAGCTGAAGAATGTTATTTTCTGCACCCAAGTGTGAACCTATGGATTATGAGGATAAAGTGAACAGCAAGTAAACATGGTTCCACAAAGTAAACTGCAGACTACATCAGTTCTATATGCAAAAGGAAACAATGCATAGCTGTAACTTCATAGCCAGTCATCCTGTCCTAAGGGACCATGTTGCCACCTCCTGTTTAAATTTTTTATTTATAAACATGTTCCAATTAGAAGTATTATGTAGCCCTCTGCTCAGTGTACTTTAAAATCTATTGAGTAAAATTAATGAGCGTAAGAGTTTTACTACTGGTATGCTGATAGTTCTTTAATCTTTGACATTTTCTCTTTATTTATCGGTGCAAAACACTAAGCTGGTCTTAACAGGAAATACTGGGCTTGTCCTGATACGAAGTTGCTTGCTCCTTCCCTCTGGCACACGAAGAATTTCTGCTTCTGTCTCAAAACCACTCCCACTAACAAGTTTGAGCAGGCAACAATGATAAAACAGCTCAGACCAGGAAGGTTCCTTTTCCTGAACGTCTCAGCTGGTCTGTATGTGGCTATTGCTTAAACCTGAGCAGATTCTTAAGGAAGCCAAGATTATTCCTCTGCTCTGACTGAGGATGTGTATAATTGGTGTTTGCAATCTAGCAGTGAAAGTGGTAACTTTGTGAGCCTCTGCTGTGGACCTCACCTCTCTTAGGATTAGCTTTTGCTTACGGAAGTCATGGATCAAACACTGTGGCAGTATCAGTTCCGCATCATCATGCTGGGCGACTCTACAGTGGGTAAGTCGTCCATGCTGAAACGCTTCACAGAGGACCTGTTCTTAGAGAGCATCAATGAGACAGTTGGAGTGGACTTCTACATGCACTTCCTGGAGGTGGAGCCCGGTGTGAGGATTAAGCTACAGTTCTGGGACACAGCTGGCCAGGAGAGGTTCAGGTACAATCCCATTGACTACTTGTGGATTTAGCAGACACTGATATAACATCATTAACATCGTTAAAAAATTGGACTCTTTAAATATCATATGACACAACTGCCAACAAAATATTCTTATGTGTATATTTTTATTTCTTGCTTAAAGGAGTGTGTTGGGGGTCATTATACAGCAGACCTTATGTGATCTTTGTGGTGCAGTGACAAGGCCAATATTTCAGTTTTCAAACACTAGAATGTGTATCCCTACAGCTGTAAATAACTTAAAATTTCACATATTTTTAAAGATATATTATAGCAGTGTAGAGGAGCAGTGGCTAATGATGATGTTGCACTGCTCCATAATCCCAGGTTCAATTCTCGCATATAGTTACAGCTTTTAGTTTGGTGTGTTATCTCTTTTCATGCATGGGTTTCATTTGGGTACTGTGGTTTTTCTTACAGAAACATGCAAGTGGTTAAACTGAATCACACCTAGGTGTGACATTAAGTGTATCACACCCTCTAATGTGTTCTTCAGGTGTGTTTTTACATCCAGTGTTTCCAGGATAGACTTACTAAGTGAATTACTAAATTATTAATTTTTTCTGAGTGGTAAAATGATCCTGTTTAAAAATATTTTTTTTTTACAATTGTAATGAGCAATTGTTTACACATTCAATAGATTACTACAGGTTTAAAAAGTATTTCATAATACATTGAATATGATTTTTAAATATGAGAGTACAACCTGACTTTGACCATACACTATGCATTCTATTTGTTCTATTTAGTTTAAAGTGCTTTTTGTGTGGTTTTGGAACAGGCTTGGAATGTTAATCTTATTATTTGAAATAAAGAAGCTTAGAGCTTCTAAAACATTTTTATAGCCCCATTTAGGTGTATGAATTTGGCAGATGGTGTTTATCCAAAGCACCTTACATTGCATTTATGTACCTTCAGCGCTTTGCTTATATCAAGGGTTTTGAATTGCTTCCTGAACGCCTCATTTTTAATGTTGTTATTCAGGACCCTGTGTGAATATAATGTGTATATTATAAATACTTTGGGTAACATACTTGGTAATACAACGTGTGATACTGGACTAGACTAAAAAAGAAGATGAAACAACATTGATAGTACTCTTATTTGAGTGTGTTTCAATAGATCAACGATGTGAGACATTACTTTAATCTCAGTTTACAGAAGTGGTTGTATTAAATTTGTCCTTATTACCATTTGGTTAAGATGCTCATATCTGCTGCATAACCAATCTGAATGAAACAACTCTAGTTTTTATATTTAGATTTCTTGGTCTAAAACATAAACATACCTGGTAAAATACAACATGTGATATTTTATAAGATAAATATATAATTACTAAATCCTTTCACCTAAACAAACTATACAAATTATTTTTTCTTAGGCTTAAAGATTTTAATTAAGAACATTTCTTAACATTACATCACTCAGCTAAAACAGAAACATGTTTTTGCAAACCTTATTGAGGAATTATGATGCAAAAGGAGGGAGTGTTTGTTAGTCACAGAGGTATTTATAGCTGTGGGAATGCCAGCAAAATGTCAAGAAGCAGAAGAAAAAAAATACGTATGCTGACGAGAATATTTTCAGCACACTCTTAATTGGGTCAGTGACAAATCAACATTTTTTTAAATCACTTAAACTTAAAAAACTTGATATGAAATGCATTTTTATGTATATGATTATGTCATTTTAAGCAGGATAATATACCAATTGTCCATGCCAGGTGAGGTGAATAATATTAAACTTTGTATTAAATATTTCTTTAATTTAAAAATATTAATATTTAAAGTAAGTGCTTGGGTAATGCAGTGGTCTAATACATTAGCCTACCACATGGATGTGGAAGTTCTAGCCATGGGGGTGCACATGGGCTTGGACAGCATCACAAGCAGACGTGATTGGCTGTATCTAAGGAATTGGAGGCCAGGCAGAGGACTGGTGTCTTGTCCAGGGCATATTGCACCAGCACTTTGTGTTCTGTTTAGACTGGCACCAGAGCCCCTGAGCAAGATAGATAGATAAATTAATTAATTAATTAATTAAAAAGTTACACTTTAGGTTAACACTACATAAACCTAAAATTGTTTTGTATTGTATAGTATTGAAATACTACAATGTAAAAACAATGTATTTAAATATTTAAGATGGTGAAATATTTCACACACCTGAATTTATCACAGTTATAAGAAAATAACAAATAAATGTCCTTAAAATGTTGTTGTACCACTCAGTATTTGAATTTAAAATTTGAATTGAAAGGTTTGAACTAATCATGATATGATGGGTTTTAAATATATACAATGATTAACTTGTAATTACTTAATTAGACTTTTTAATAGTTAACTTTATGTGGCAATATGAGTCAGCTCCTCTGGCTCTGATTACATCCTGAGGACCTGGGTTAGAACCCTCATATGGGCTTGCAAGGTAAAGGTACACGGAATACTATAATGGACATCCTGTCTAGTTTTGCCTATGACTGTGTCCAATAGACAGTGGTGGTGCTGTGACAACAAGTTTTCCTTCCTCCTAAATAAGGAGTGAATTACATCACATTACTACTACTCAAATACTGATATAGAATAAAATATAGAACCACCACTGCCAGTGAATTGCTATTTTAATATACAGTTAAATAACCTAATGTTTATCCGTTACATATTGCAGGTCAGTGACACGCTCTTACTACCGAAACTCAGTTGGAGGCCTGCTGCTGTTTGACATAGGAAACCGTGCATCGTTTGAGCATGTGCAAAGCTGGTATGCAGAAGTGTGCGAGCACGTGATAGACTACAATCTGCTTTACCTGCTGGTTGGCCATAAGAGTGACCGTGAAGCAGATGGAGAGCGCGTCGTCTCCCAAGATGAGGCGGAGAAGCTGGCTGCTCAGCTCAGGGTGCCTTATATAGAAGCTTCATCTAAAACAGGAGCGAACATACAACTGTGCTTTGAGACTCTGACAAAGCGCATCTACCAGGGGCTACAAAGTGGGGAGGTGAAGCAAAGGGATGGCTGGGATGGAATAAAGAGCTCTGCTCAGCTACCCCTTAAGTTCCAGAATCTCCAAAACATTGAGCCACCTAAGGAAAATAAACGTTGTGACTGTTAATTCTCAACAGACTGTCCATAAATGCCACAAAGAAACCATGCGACCAACAATGACCACATCAAAAGGCCAACAGTGTGGCTCAAAAGGGAGAGCATCTTTTAAGAGTGAAGCGTTCACTTTCTTTCTGCTTCTGTTAGTACCTTTACTTACAAGGTAGTCAGAAATTCCTACATACCAGTCTGATGTTACAATTTGATTTTCCTTTTTGTGAGTATGGCTATTTCACAGTTCACTGTACACGTCACTGTGCACTTCAGTTCTAGATGCCTGCAACAAAGTATTACTTGTTGAAAAATTATTGATACTTGCTTTACAATTTATTAGTCAAAACATCAGATCTACATATATTTAAAACAGGTTATTTTTATTATTGTAGTCATATACCATTGATGTAAAAGATACATTTCTATACAGAAAAATCTGACTGCAGGTTTTTATATGCGCTTGTCAGACATTAAAGAAGATTTTATATAAGACAGTACATGATACTCTGGAAATCCATGCACATCACTAATCAATTGGACAATAATAATGAAAATAACATCATAATAATGTTGTCCTGGCAATATAAATACATTGGAGCTTTGGATTTCAAAATTAATTAGTTGCAGAAGGCAATTCAAACTTCAATTTGTTTGAAGTCCGAACCAGATTTCCTAAAAAGAGGTCATATAAATAGGATCAATCCATTCCTAAACCACAAATGATTGTTTTTTACATGTATATTTAAATGTAATTAATGATTATTGCCACCAATTGGACTAGATTATGCATTGTAGATTTGGAAGATTGTATTTCTTAGTATTCTATGTGGGGTGCTGATGTTCAAAGTCTGAATATTTGTTTGAATTGTGGCAAAAAACTTAAACGGAACATTTGATGTGCAAATTTTTTGAGTGCAGAGGCATTTAAAGTCTGAGGTTCCACATTAGTTAGCATTTATTTATGAATTAGGCTATGATCAAGCTAATCTAATATCTACACTTTTTTGTAATACATCTAGACAATTTGTCATGTCTTGAAGGATTTCTAGAAGAAAAAACTGTATTAAAGACCGTCAATGAGAAGGTTTCATTGCTCATAGTTTTATGATATTACAACCCAATTTGCACTTTTAATAACTAATTTAATTATATTTCCAATTAATACACCTATCATCGTCATCTGCTTTGTGACGTGAACACATTTATTGGTTTATTGGTACATTTTCCAGGGTATTTATTTAGTAATAGCTGTTTCTTTCTTTATTAAGTCTCTCAGTGTACCTGCTTTTTCCTGTTTTGTCTTGTTGTAATACATGTAACTGGGAATAAAAGTGACAAAAGTCAAAATTGGGTGAAGAAATCTTTCATTTTTATTAAAGTAGAAGGTTTGAGATTTTTCAGTGCGACCCAAACTGTGTGCACCCTTTAAATTTTCACATAATTCTTTATAGAGATAGAGAATAGATGCGACAAAGATGGACTAGGCCATTCTAAAACATTAACTTAATTTTTCTTGAATCATTTTCGATAAAACAATTTATGTGCTTAGGGTCACTGTATTGCTGCATGATCTATGTTCTCTTGAGAGTTCAGGGACAGTTATCCTGACATTGTCCGTTGGAATTTGCATTTATAATTTATATTTCACCATTCCATTAATAATGGCAAGTTGTCCTGGCCCATATACTGCAAAACAAACCTAAACCATGATATTACCATCACCATGTTACACAAATGGGATACAGTCAAAGTTTCTTATCCTGCATTTTGTGTTTTTCTTTCTTCATACATAAAATGTCTCATAAAAAGTTCTATTTTAGTTTCATCTGTCCACAAAATGTTTTTTCCAGTAGCCCCCTGGACTATACATATACCCCATTATGGTCAGAACCCCCTGGATGGCCACCTGGGCTCTGGATACTGCCACAGCTGCTGGTGTTGAGATGATGCTGTCATGTTTGGTATATGGCAGGAAAAAAAAGATTAATGTAGATGCAAGGGGAGCCAGATGAGAAAGGAGTGCAGAGACTGAACATGGTAGTGGACAGAGGGGGGTTTATATAAGGGATGGGGAAAGTGTAAAGAGATGAAACCCTGTGAGGATGTTGGGAACCATGAAAAACCCAATAACTGCATCACCTTGACAACTTTTAACATGTGCAAATTTCTGATGATGTTTTAAGTCATATATTGAAGAAGTTTTGAAAATTTTAAATGGTCCACAAACTTTTAACAACAACTACATATAGCTACAATAACTACATATCTGAGATTGTTTTAGATGCTTAACAGTACAATAAGCCATATACCTTTTTACTATACTGTTAAATCTATGGTATACATACCAATTTTTATTATTATTGTAGAAGACGCTGCAAATTCGTTGCAGTTAAGGGTAAAAACAAAACAATATATCAATGAGCACTGCTTAAAATGCAATCTATTTGAAATGAGCATTAATTGTTTTAAAATGTACATTATTACTTGACTTTTGTATTTTAATCAATTCTTGATTAGATGTTAAAAGTTTGGGAAGGCATTGACTTCTGTATAGACAGTAAAAAAGAAATATGCACCAGGGCAGAGTTTCTTAAGAAATATAAAATTTACATAGACAAGGAATGCTGAGATAATAAGCATGGTATACAATAATTACTAGTTTAAAGCTGACATCTTTAAGAAGGAATAATAATTATACTGTTTTTGATGAATGTGCACAATACTTCCTTCACCATAAGAGTGAGAGATCTTTAAATGATAAATAATTATCTTGTTATGATTTGCATGGTTTAAATATTACACTTGGAATAAAACACGTATTGTTATTTAGCTATGACAGCATAGTTACAAACCTGCATATGAAATAAAAAAACAACTTATTACTTTTGTTAAGTCATGCAAATTTTTAGCTAATATATAATTGATCCTTAAAATATGAAAAAGTACTGACAAATGTCCATACTAGTCTGGTTGCCACCTCACAGCTCCAGAGACCTGGGATCCAGTACAGCCACTGCTTTTGTGTAGTTTGCATGTTCAACATTGTTACACACATGTGCTGGATTAATTTTTGTCTTAAAAGTGTCCGCAAATGCGAGTTACTGTGTGTATATACTTTTTGATGGACTGGCACCCTGTCTACTGATGGCTCCCACCTTGTTCCTTGTACTGCAGGCTAGGTCCCAGACTGCCTCAACCCTGAATTAGATAAGGTAAGTGAGTGAGTAACCGTAAACTAGGCAATTTCTAGGCAACATAAAGGTTGCCTCTTTGCCATACATTGAACATGGAGCTCTTTGGAAGAATTTTGAGCTGGAATCATGGCTACGGCATGGCTGTGGAAGATGGGGCATCAAGTAGTGAAATGACCTGTCTGTAATCCTGACTTCTCCACAATAGAGAATGTGTGGATAATATTTACATTTTAAAAAATGCACAACAACAAACCTGTATTCCCATCTCAAGATAAAAGAAAGAATAGGACAACAAAACATCTGACTCTGCTTGGTCATCATCATTGCCAAAATGTCATTTAAGTGTTGTGAGAAGGAATGGCAATGTTTCAAAGTGGTAAATGCTTTACTGTACCAACTGTTTTTGCAATGTGTTGCAGGCCTAAAATGCAGGACTGGATGTATATTAAGAAATTAAATGAAGTTAACCAGATGAAACTTGAAATAACTTGGGTTCACACTGTCAGTAATTAAATAAAAATCAAATTCAATGTAACAAACATAAATAATACCAATAGAAATAATAATACTGTAATTTTTGTCATGACATTTGCCATACTGTCCCAACTTTTCTGATTTGGGATTGTATCGAAAAAAGACATATGCATGACTAACTTTTATATTGTCAACCAAAACGTTATTTGATGCACCCATTAATGCAGTCTGGGACACATAGCAATTAGTGCATCTGCAACTTTTAGAGGGATTGAAGTATGATCTACAAGAAGGCTCAATAAGTAATTAAACTGTTAATTTGCCTGCTTGTACTTTATTATGAGTGGAATTCATAAACTAGCACATCATTAGCTGCTGTAAATATGCTGCTCACAAAAATTAGGGGATATTTATATTTCCAAATTAATACGAAGAAGATCTCACAAGAACTGCTAGACAATCGAATCCTGTCCATGCCTCATCGATGTCAGTGTGTTTTGGCAGGCTTGGGTGAACATTTGGACTATGGACTCTTTGTTAAAATGGAGAAGTTATTATCTGACACCCAGGCTAAAGGGAATTTGTTAACAGACACAGACAAATGCAGCTACTAAGAATACACTTTAATGCAAGACTACGCCTAAACAAGTAGCTCCTGTCTTTCCAGTGCATGACAGAGCAAAAAATAAATGATCATTATGATATACAAAATCATAAACTATCATAAATGATGAGTGAAAGAGTAACATGAGAACCTACTGACTTGTGTCAACAAAATAATTATGAATAGGCCTACCTTCTACTTATTGCATCAAACAGTATTTGCCAAACCAATTGTAAAGAACAAACTGCATTGCATGACTTTTGTTCTAGGTGATTACATCAGTGGAATCACTGGTATTCAAACTCTGCTCTGCGGCACCCCTAGGGGTGTGCCTTCCATTTTAAAAACCACAGGAATAGAGTAAGGTTTCTTATTAGCCCACAGTGTCAACCTGAGTACCCTTAGCTTCTATTTATTTTTAAAAAACTTATTTATTTTTTTAATTATATTAGTGTAATTTAGTGTAATTCATTTGACTCAATTACATTGTAAAACATGTTAAACTCTTGACAGCTGTATGAGCTGTATGAAAAGTGTTCTATACATAAAGTTTATTATTATTCTAAAGTATTATTCTTTATGTTGGGGCAGCACGGTGGCTCGGTGGGTAGCACCCCCACGCGCCCCATCTAGGGTCGTTCCTGCCCTTGCGCCCAGGGTTGCCGGGTGGGCAGCGGCTGGTCCATGACAGTGTGTGGATTAAGCGGAAGATAATGGATGGATGGATTTTTTTATAATACATTTGTATGATATAACGCAGTGGCCCATGCTATGAGACAGATAAATACATGAGAATATTATTGCTAACAAGAAACAGCTATTACCTTAACCCCTTCGGACCCAACGCCCATTGCAATGGACATGACATATTTCTGTCTCT
>JAUZSU010032962.1:0-10356 GCA_034780255.1 Parotocinclus maculicauda | reverse complement strand
GGAGATACTGACCAAAAATTGGTGGAATAATAAAAAATCGGATAACAATATATGTGTTGCTACAGCAACACACATAACAAGGATAAAGGCTTTCAGAATCACACGTCTAGTCAGAGACAGTTACAAGACTACATCTATATTTTGGCAGATATGAGTTTGGCTTCTATATAGTTTATTTAATCGCATTTATATACAACAGGGGTTCTACTGCTCTACATGACTGTGATCATTAGTGTGTATTGTTATTAATAATGTTGTACTATACTATTTGAACAGTTTTTTTCACATTTAACACAGTGTTTAATTATAAAGTATTTTTGCTAGATTCATTACTAAGAGATTAGTTTAATTACTAAGAATTTGTTAACACAAAGTATTAACTGAAACAATAGTGATGAGTGCGTAGCTTTATGTTGTACCAGCAGATGGCGGAATTGTGTAACCAAAAATTCTGTCATTCTGTCAACTTCTGTCATTGCTCCTTTCTGGCCTAATGGATACCCTTACTTTCTTTTCATGATCATATCTTCTTTTTAGTCATTTTATTAATCAACTTAAAGAATTACTTTATTTACTTTTCACTTTCAGTATTTTACCGTATATTTGCATTTATATATTGGAAATGAATCATGATGTGACTTATCCTCACTGTTTTTCAGATCCTGACTGAACTAGAGCACAGTGGCGTGGGCCGGAACAAAGAGCAGAGTGCCCGCATGCTGGGACACTTGGTGTCCAATGCCCCAAGGCTCATCAGGCCCTACATGGAGCCCATTCTTAAAGTATGTCCATTCCCTCTGCTCCCATCTAAAAAACAAAACTACCGTATATTGATATCTCTCCAGCAGTGTGCACCAACAACAACAAAATAATACATTTTGATGTTACCCATTATCTTAGCATCGCTTGCTGTTTTTGCTAATGTGCCCAGTTCCTAAGACTTAGCCCTGATCCAATATTAATCAAATTATTTATTAATAATACTGTCAAACTCTTATACATTTGATATATTCACCTTTCGTTTTTCACACTCTTCAGAAACATTAGACAAGGCAGTCTGTAATTACTGTTTATGTGCGGTATTATTACTGTTTGTTTTTAATGTATCATTAAAAAAACTAATTCGGTTTCACTTTTTGCTCGGCATGTTTATTTGGTTTCATTAAAGAATTTCTATTTCGGTGCATCACTTAAATTTAGGTAGTTGTGTTCATGTATAGATACAAGTCATAGTACAGTACTTCTGTGCCACTGTATACTGTACATTCCTTCTTCCATTCTATAGTCAACTTAACTGTGTCAGACCTGAGCTGCTTTGGAAGTCTCTTAGTTGTGATGTTTGATTTTCATATTCATTCTGACATAACTGTTCCAGTACGTAAGATTTAGTGCAAACTAATTGAATTCGGAGTGAAGGAAATTAAATTACAGTGCATTACCAGACAAACGTCACCAGGCCAATGAAGTGTCATGTATATATGACAACATCTGCTCCTGGAATGGTATGAATGCATTTCCTACATGAGAAAGTCACAAGGCTCTTAAGTTTATGCTCACTCGTTCCCCAGATCCATAACGTTGTGCACACTTGGTTGTGTTGTATTGTAAGTTTATTTTATTGCAGATTTTCTCTTAAATTGGTATAAATGCCATTCCATCAATCCATTTACATGCATTATTCCATAACAACAAAGTGGAAAAATGTCATATTTATTGCAAATACATAATCTCTCATTTACATAATTTTTTAGATCTTTTTACATTTTTTTTACACTAAATTGACTTCTGTTGTGTCCTCTTTACTTTAATTATCTTTATTTTTTAAATATAACTTGTTTGGAGTCTTAATTGAAGCATTGCATGTTAAGTAGATTGAACATAGTTTAGAAACTATTTTTAAAGCTTTTTAAAGAATAATAACCTTAATAATTGTAAATATTGGACGTTTTGAACCACCTATAGTAGGCTGTCCAGCCAAACTGAGTAACTAGGCAAGAAGGGCTTTGTTCAGGAACATGACCAAAAATGCAAAAGCTTCAGACGTCCTCAGCAAAATGAGAGAAACCTTCATCAGTCAAGCTTTTATGTTGCAACAGCTTGACTAAAAGATATATGACATTCATACTGTTCAACAGTTGAATTTTCGGGTCTAGTAATATAAGAAATAAACTATTTGGGCAGAAGTCACTGTGAAATTGTGTGAATTAAAACTGTAAAGAATATTCATAAAGGATAAATAATAAGGCACAACACTGCTCTCTGTATTGTGAATTGAATTTGCAGGGCAATAGTAAAACCATTTTACGTGTGTGTGTGGGTGTGTTCGTGTGTGTGTTTGTGTGTGTGTTCTACTCTGTGCATATTCCACCTTCCCTTTGTTAGATAACGTGTGGATTTCTCTGTCTTATCCAAAATGGAGGCTGACTTTGCCATTTTTTTTATGCAGGCACTCATCCTTAAGCTGAAAGATCCAGATCCCAACCCTGGTGTAGTCATTAGTGTCCTAGCTACCATTGGAGAGTTGGCTCAGGTAAGAAGGAACTGTGGCTTATTGTACTTGGTCAATAATCCCACCTGCGGTTCTGATCAGGTGACTGGACGCGGTGGAGCCAAAAGGAGGTCAGGCTAAGGGTGTCTCTACAGAGGAGAGGGAGTATCAAGTGTAGGAACGAGTGGAGAAGAGTAAGATTAGAAAGAGAAAAGTAGTGAGAAAAATAAAGTAGATTTTACATAGATATTTGGTAGATATTACTTTGTAAAGCTAAGTTGGAATGTAAACACACTGAAAAAATCATTATTTATTATAAGTGATACCTTAGAATGACTAGTCCGTTTCTTGTCATTATTGATGATTTCACACCGGACAATGCGAGACAGTTTGTACCCATAATTCAGAGCTTTTCATACTCAGACCAGGTTTTGTTTTCATTTTCAGTATTATGGTGTTATACAGGGCCGGAAATAACAGGAAACGTCACATGTTGCATCGTAGACTTTTCACAAAGGTTGCCAAAACTGTTGTTAAGGTTTCTTCATCGGTAGTAGTGGCTTGTCGTCCATAGTGTTTGTTTCTCTCAATTAGGCTGTGAGGGGTGCAGCTGTGCTGTGTTAAATTGGTGGTCTTTCTGGGTGTCGGTTGTTGAAGTTTGCGGCTAAGTTATACAGCAGCTGCATTTCCCAGATTTCAGAATTATCTAACTTCAGTTAACTGTGACAAACAACACGTTTTTTTACTTTTTTGAACCAGTATTGCAAATCTGATTGTGTCAGTAGATTTTTGAGACAGTATAGATCTTCCTTGATATGCTACATGACTACCTTCCCATTGTGAAAACTTGCCCTTGATCCAATATGGTGGCTGACAAGATGGTTGTCCTGTTCTCGGACATAGCCTTATTAATAACTAATTATAATAATAACTAATTATATAAATAACCTAATACTTGATGAGGTATTCAGATATGTAATGTTCTCCTTTTCTATGACTGAATCTCACACAGCATATTGTTGGCCTTATAGTGCATTTTCTCCAATTTCAGAAATGCTACACTATGTGATATGTGATACTATGTGCATATACTCCCAGTGTTACGTTAAATTGGCCCTCTGTGGGTTGGGACCAATGTCAGGTGCTGCAACACACCTGTTGGTATTTACCCTGGTCACATCAAAGTGGACAAGTTCTGAGAAGGAGAACAACAAAAAGTTTTAAAATAATGGTGCCAGTTAATAAAGGGAACTCCTACACTTTTCGAGACACCCTTAACCCTAACCTTTGCTTGACTGGCCCCACCCCTTAAGATTAAAGGTGGAAAAGCATCTATACTTTTCTCTGTACTAGCACCCAGGTGATGGACACCCAGTGGAAGTTCATTCCGAGTTTCTTGCTGTCTTGAGACCAATGACTCACCTTTTCACTCAGAACTTAGATGAAAATTGCAACTTTACGTGCATATTTAAAAATATATGGACTTTGTTGGGCTATTGCTTGTTAGTGCTAGTATCAGATAATTTTTTTACTAATACAGTCGATTCTGGTTAATGGGACCACACCGGGACGCGATGGTTTTGGTCCTAATAACCGGCTGGTCCTATTAAACGAACATGCTCTATGTTACAAGACGGGACGTGCTATGTAACATATTAAATGTTTATTAAACCTTTATACAAGACTACTGTTGCTTACGAAGTTTGTTCATTGAAAAATAAATTTTAATAAATAAAAAAAAAAAAAGTTTTTCGACACAATCTACTCAGCATGCAAGCATAATACTGTAAAAAAAACAATTTCTTACTAAATTCCAGTTAACGTTTGAAGAACTTCTCCATTGTGATCTGACGCTTTAGCTGTGGCTAAGTGGTGACTTGTGGCTTGTTATTTTGTAGTTAATGGAAATGTTAGGCAAAGACCTCTAGGTGGCAGTAGAGGGCTGGGGAGAAACTCTGGAGTTTTCGGGTAATAATACCAGAGACGAAGAGTTTCTTCACAGATATTACATACTGTACACGTTCTTTGGTTCGATTAAGCGGAATTTTGGTCCAAATAAGCGGAATCGACTGTATAAGAAGAATACATACAGCTTCTCTATCTTGCTCTGGATCAAGATCTCTACTAAGTGCTTACAGATAATTAACATTTGAAATGAGATCAGAACAGACAAATAAACACAACTAGCCAGGTGTTGTCACTTGCAGGCTGCACTGGGTATTCTTTTCTGTTCCATGTATGTGTGAAGACATTAACAAAATTTAGCAGGTGTTCTAAATTGAGGAGGCAAAGAACAAGCTGTTGTTTATTTTCAGTTTACTTATTACACCCAAGGTGGTTGGTTCCTGTGAGTCTTGGTCCTCCCAAGGTTTCTTCCTTATAATGTTAGCGAGTTTTCCTTTCCACTGTCGTCCCAGACTTGTTTAATTTTTGAATTGGCCATAGAAGATAATCTAATACAGTAAAGCTGCTTTTAGACAATGCTCCATTGTAAAAAATAAATCTGACTTGACTTATGTGTTTTATAAACTGTATGTCTGTGTGGCAGGTCAGTGGACTGGAGATGAGAAAGTGGATGGATGAACTTTTTCCCATTATAATGGACATGCTTCAGGACTCTTCCTCACTGGCCAAAAGACAGGTATGCAAACATCATGATGAAGTCTGGTCCTCATGGTAAATGAAGTTGTGCCACACTGTGAAGTTTGAGATTTATTGCATATAATAATTGTATTATATTCTCTAGACCTAGTCCTTGACCACCATTGGTTTTGTTGTTATATCAAATGGGGTAATGACCATATACCCTGCTCACAATTTGTGAGCAGTATTAACATACTGTCTATGACTGGATCCAAAAATTTAAAACTGGGATTCAACACCGTAATTTTCCACTGATCTTCATTTTAGTCGTTGTGAGCTGTAGCCTATTCTTTGCATTGTTTTAATTATAGTTTGCATGTGTTTTTGTAAGATTTATTTCAGTTGTTTAAAACCATGAATCAACTTCTGACCCAACTCCCAACCTTTGGACTGTAGGGTCAACTTTGCATCATGATGAAGCTGTTAATGCTCAAGTATAGGGGAGGTGCACTAGATACCTGCTACTGTAACCCACAGAAGTGTTCTGATTTTTGTCTGTTTTATACAACGTTTCAATTTTTTTGTGTATTTTCTAAAAATTTGATTAAAGGAATGAGACGAGATATGTTTATTATATTATTGCTGAAACAATGGTATAACAATCTAATCTAATGGTGGACTTGGGCATAACACTGATTTTATTGTAGTTACAATAATATAGTACCCTAATTTGGTTTATAGTCTGTGTTCAGTTTTAGTTATTGTATTTTATTATTTTCTTTATTTTAGTTATATTGGATTACTAGTAATATTGCTTGTGTGAATTTAAACCATTATAGTAATTACAAGGGTAATTTAGCTTATTTGGTGTGTATTCAGTCTAGGCTGCCCAATGCGGTTGGGTTCCTTTTAAAGCCTTGGGGTTTTTTTCTCATCACATTAACTGAGCTTTTCTTACCCACTTTAGCTGTGGGCTTGCTTTGTTGGAGCTGTGGACCTAGATAGTTGTAAAGCTGCTTTGAGACAATGCTCTGTTGTACAATATGGCGTATAAATGGATGAATTTGCCTTTGGACGTTTTTATATCGCATTTCCCACTTTTTAAAATTTCAGTGGCAGTCCCCATTGAGTAAGTTAAACTGTTAAATTGTATTTCTCAGTCGGATTTGATCATGGTTAGACCAGGTTCTGTGAAACTGTGCTGTTTATCACAGCTCTGGGAAGGTACAGGTCCCATTTTAAAGGGAAAATAACCTGGAACTATTCACATTTGGTCTGGTGCTCTCTTTTACTGCTATAATCATCAGAGACAACATAAAGTCAGTCTGGTTTAGCTGGGTTTCAATTTTCTAAAGGAATACAGAAGCCAACGAACCCCTGTGAAACCCTGCTCCTGTGCTTCTGTCTACCACCTTTATGTATGAGCTTTTTCTAGGTTGTTTGGAAGTCGGTGGGGAATAATATGTTCTAAGAAAAGTAAGGACAGTTGAATAATTACTGCCTGCTCACAGTACATAAGATACACATTAAGCAAGTCTTATTATTTACCATCAAGTACTTTGCATGATTTAGTTAATTGGCTGTCTTTTCAGACTTTGTGTGCTGTGGTCTTGAACTGAAAAAACTTGATTTTTAAAGGTTTAAATCTTTAAGCATTTATGATTCTGGTTCTGAGCTTTCTGGTCAGGGTTAGTCTCTGTGGCATTTGCCACTTTTTGTGAAACATAGTTACTTATCAAATGTATCCAGCAAACACTAAACAGAGTTGGCATCCCACTCTCGGCTTCATAATTTGGATCTGAGCACATCAAGAATTCAAATATTTAATGGTGGTAAAATTGTTGTATCCAGTCAGTGCAATGTTTGGCTATTTTTAAATAAATACAGTGTTCCCTCGTTTATCGCGGGTGGTCCTGGAACGTAACCCTCGCGATAGACGAGGGAACACTGTATTTATTTAAAAATACCCGAACATTGCACTGACTGAAAGTAGGGACGCTAGATTTATTTACGTATTTATACACTATTTTAGCCGTAGAACTTGCAGAACGTTTGTAAAAGTTTCATTATAGACTGAATTCATTCAAGCCCTACGATGCCACCCAAACAGAGAACACAACACCGCAGATTAAAACTTGGCATGTTGGCAAGTAGAGACTCAGGTGGGCGATGCTCTAGTCTTACTTCTTGTTTTTGATGGGTATTTATCTGCTGAGTAAATACGCTATTTACTGTAAATCATAATATTTTTATGATAATATTTTCTGATTTATAACATTCCTTTATTGTTAGAATTAATATTTGTAATATATTTTTTTTATAAATTTTGTGATTTTTTTTTTTACTGTAAAAGTTCATCAAATACATGTTTATGTATACGGTAACTATACCACACGTACTACGCATGTGCAGAGTCCCGCAAAAACCTGCGAAACAGCGAAAATCAGCTATATATTCTTCCATTTAATATTTTTTTAAAACCCGTGATGCACCGAGTCCCCAAAAGGTGAACCGCGAAGTGGCGAGAGAACACTATAATTCATAAACAATAATTAGTAACTAGGCTTCAATGTTGAACTTTTCTACTCCTGACTTATATGAACTAGGCTGTAACTGTATAAAGCACCCTGGATCACACTGATTAGCTGTGTGCTGATGCTGCTCACATAAAATCTGGTTTTCTTGGGAATATTTTGATATGTTGATACTGTTAAATCCTATACAGTCATAACCTATACAAGACTAGCAGATCAGTGCTTTGTAAAACTTCCTAATGATGATCATCCTCAATTTTATGGCGTCCCTAATTAAATGACATTTCACTACAGAACATTTAGTGACTGATTAGTTTTATATAAATATAAATGATTATTTTGCATTATTTTTGGATTGGCATCTTGTCTAGGGTTCAATCCGAAGATTGTGCCTCCAAGAACAATAATGTCTTTCTAGATAGATATTATTATGGCTTGATATGACTATTTTGGGATACTTTCTCAGCCTACTTTCTAGCCAGTTCCTCTCCTATCTATTGCCAGATGTTTCTATCTACTAAAAATGTTGTTTATTTCAGATCAGCCATTAAAATCCTGTCCTTTTTATCACCCACCAGGTGGCACTATGGACTCTGGGCCAGCAGGTTGCCAGTACTGGCTATGTTGTGGAGCCCTACAGGAAGTATCCTTCTCTGCTTGAGGTGCTGCTTAACTTCCTGAAAACTGAGCAGAACCAAGGCATCAGGCGAGAGGTGAGAACCAAGGGACACATCCTTAAAACTCTACTGGTGACATGAGAGATTTGTGTAGATTAAAAGAAAGTTCCACAAAGATATTTAAATTAAAAGGGATGAAACATTTTACAATAGCCAATTCTCAGTTTAAGTCTTATTTTGAAAGGAACGTTAACATTAATTTACATTTCATTGTTTAAGACTCCAGCAGCACCTCCCTTATCCACCTATACCAGCAAAACACATTAATACGCCACCATGCCAGAGTCACTACAGTACTGAGAATGATCCACGTCTGAAATAGTACTTGCTCCGTGGCGGTCCTCCGGGGGTCCTGGCCTTTGAAGAATAGGGTGAAAGGGAGAGAGCGGAGTACGCAGAGTAACAGATGGACTTATTGTAATTGTGCCATATTTAAAGTGGGCTTATTGTTATGGCTGATTGGTGTACCTAAGGATGCTAAACATCCTGAGGATTTTTTAACGGAATTTCTGGCTTTGATGATGTCATTGTCTTCTGCATAGGAGAAAAAGGCAGAAGTTAACAAAAAATTAGCTGCGATTTTTTTAAAAATTGTTAAAGAACAGGGACTGTGGTGGCATAGTGGTTAAGGTAATGGTTCCCTGAGCAAGGCCCTTAAGGCCAGACTTTTTTTATTGCTTGTTTCGCGGATCCACCGACGATCGTATTTGAAGAATACACAATTTTTAATTTTTTTATATTTTTTTTGTATTTCTCGGATCCGCCGCACCACCAATTTTTTTAACTTTTTCCCCCCTCAATGCTTTTCTTCTGTTCATTTAATTTTTTCAATATTCACTTTCATTTAATTGTAGGTTAAATAAATGTTTTTATTTCTTCTTCCTTCCTTGTATTGATTCCACATAGTCTTCGAGAAATTGAAAAGTGCTGAAAAATAAAGACTTATTTTTTTTTTTTTCCTCCCTCCTCAGTAGATTCTTAAGTAGTGACATCTGAGGAACAAGCAATTAAAAAAGTCTGGCCTAACCCAAAATTGCTTGAATTTTAAGATTGTATCAGTTGTAAGTCGCTCTGGATAAGGGAGTCTGCTAAATGAAGTAAATGTAAATGTAAAGAAGAAAATCTATTAAGTAATATTAAGTAATAAACCATGTTTCAGATAAAAAAAAACCTGAAGATTTTACAGGTCCTGAGAATTACAGGTTACCCAGAGAACTATGGTAATTTCTCCAGGTCGTGTGGAGAAACCTACGCAAGAGACCTGTTTTAAAGTCAAAGTGGACTTCTGCCAAACATTGAAATGATTTAGATTTTGCTAGCACTGATCCTTTTCTAATGGAGGCCTGCCAAGCTGTTGCGAGTGCCAAAACGTTTCCTTTGTAATGCCGAAAAAACTGTTTTATTTGCTCTTTTTATTAGATGTGCCATGTGATAGATGTGTGTGTGTGTCAGAATCAGCAAAGCATGTAAGCAAATGCTTGAATTTGTTTACCTCTCTTATTTTTATTCTCACTAGGTTTTAGTGTTCTATATATTATGTAGGGAAAAGTTCATAGGGCACCATTTCAGATGCAGCTCATTACTACAGTATTGTGCAGAAGTCTTAGGCCGCCATTATATTATATGGTGATCATTGTTTTAGCAATGATATAATGACCATATTTAATTAATTCTAAGTATCTTTATTAGAACACAACCAGAAAGTATAGGACGTGTGTATGCAGGATTAAACAGCTGAAAAATCAGACAAAACAGCTTCTATAGGCTGCAGTGGCAAGAATGTACACTTGAGCAATAGCAGCATCTGGCATATACATCAGTATACCAATTTGACCATTTGGCAGTCTGTAGAATCTGGATCAGGAATACTTTAGCAACTGCTTTTTCAGAAGTGAACATAGTGTGTTCACAAATATGCTAAAGCTCACAAAGGCAATCGACTGCATGGTATATGTAGTTTTTTAGTAATTTTTAGTTTCTTCTCATTTTATTATATTTGAATACAGTCGATTCCGGTTAATCGGACCACATCGGGACGCGATCGTTTTGGTCCTAATAACCGGCTGGTCCGATT
>JAUZSU010032951.1:0-10356 GCA_034780255.1 Parotocinclus maculicauda | reverse complement strand
TATATATATATAAATATATATATAAATATATATGTATGTATGGGTTTTTTTAAGGCAACTTACCAGCAATAATTAGGTGGAATATACGTGTGTATATATATATATATTTTCCCTAAATCTTGCTCTCTTTGTTAATTGCGTTCATTGTGCTTGTCCTAAACGGTGATGAAATAAAATTTTAGTGTCTAATCTTTCTACATCTCCTGAGATTCCGCAAATAACTTTAAATTTCTGTCAGCTTGAGCTTCAAACCACATATGGCTGTACTCCAGAACTGTACCCAAGACCTAGTGTTGACAAAAATCAGGTCTATGATTGACAAAATAAAGCTGCTAATTGTCAGGTGAAACTTTAACCTCAGCTGAGTTTCACTGATTTAAGGTTTTTTAAAATCTTTAAAATAAATCTTATATATTTACACTTCACTTTAGTAGCAACATATTTAATCTATGTTTGATAAGTCCATTTTACTAGATGCCAAAAAACAGCTTTGGATTAAACCATGTGTAGTTGTAACCCACTTTCCTGGATCATCTCATGGACTGATAACGATCAGCCGTTTATTATAATGGTGGGCCGGGTGGGAACGAGCGCTGGGTGGTTTTGGGATCAGTCTGCGTCTGTTTCTCGAGACATACTTCTCTTGGATCACAATGGCCACAATGATCATGGTACGTCCTTCTTCGATGTGCCAGACAATAGGCAGGGCCCGAGGCCATATGCTGGGCCTCTTGATGCAGGTTCGTCTGCATGGCCACCGGTGGGAACGGCGGTTCTCTGGCGCGGACAGACGACGGAGGTCACGAGGGCCTTCTAAAAACAGCCTCAGACGTATTGTATTGAGGAGCCACTTACAAAAAAACCTGTGATTTGTGGCTAATAGTTATCAGCACTGAAAGTCGTGTTATTTTAATTTGAGGGGGTTCAAACTGATCAAATTAATTCTGCAGGAAAAGCCAAAGCATTGCCATCTCATTATTTCTTCTTTTTCGCCCTCGGACCACAGCAGCACTTAAGAGCCTAGACCTAAGGTGTCGAATTTACATAGCAATAAAATCAACTTTATAATAACAATTCTTCACTGGCGATCCACTAGCAATGGTGGAACTTTTCACAGCTGCACATGACTGTATATAAGAGCATGGCTGGATCTGATCTGAACGGATTCCAAAGTAACAAAACAGACATTTGAAATGAAATAAATAATTAGAGATCAAAAAGCAGCAGCACAATTTGTCTGAGAAGCGTCCTCCCCCGATCCCCACAAATCACGGCCATCCTGATAACTATATAAATAACTCTTGCACCATAGCACGCATTCATTAGCGGCTAGATAACTAGCTGCCAGTTCACAGGCTCGGTTAACGTAATGGCAGCCTCACGCTCACCATCCCCAGAGCAGCTGATTGAAAAAGGAGCCAAAGAGAGGAATTGAAAGCCTCTGTTATTCTCACCCTTACGTCTCGAATAGCAGAATACAAACAGAGCTGAAATGAGCCGTTTCTCAGAGTCCAACCCGTTGCAATTTAGACTACAGGATAGGGTGGATCTCGTCCGCATCTGACCCCTGAGGCTTGCCATTCTAACCCACCTGTATGGATGATCATAAGAAACAGGTCATTTCGATGTACCTCTCCTTTCAAGGTTTTTTCAGAGCTCCAATATGGCCTCCCTGTTTTAATCCATTCTCTTAAAGAGCTTCATACATTTTTCAAATGGAGTCCCTCTCGCACCCTCCCATGCTCTTTCAGAGAAGATCCCGACCTCTGTACCTGATTGTGATCCCGCTATGCTAGCTCAGCTCGATGGAGCCTTGCTCTAATTTCAAGGTAAAATATCTCATTAGCCTCGGCCCTTGAAAGACTCCCGGAACATCTTGAATTACGTATTCCCTTTGAATAAAGAGCAAGCGGCTACGAGAGGGAGGCCATGCCGAGAGTGGATCCTTTTCTACCTGAAAGGAAAGGAGGGAGAAGAAGGCCTGCTGCAGCCTCAGCTCATTTTAGCAGGGCTTCTGGATAAACAGCCTTTGCAAAAAAAATTATAATAATTAAGGCAGTTTTAAATCCATGCTCTCCAATTTTGGTTGATTTATTGATTTGATTTATGTCATTGTACAATAAAGGATTAAATTGGGGATGCAACACAAATGACAAACTGTAGCATTAAAAACAAACATCAGAATGCTTTTAAAAGATATTGCAATATAAACGTAGACATTTGTTAAAAGTGTATATAAGACATTAAATGTTACACTAAAGAACACACAAATGATTTTCTTACTGTGTGGGGAAATGGGATTTAAGCGTAACTATGTGGTTTAACAACATGCCTGGCACACAGGATAACACCATGCCCATGTGTAGCTCCTAAAATGAACAAGTTACTTAAAAAGGTATCACTCTGAGAGTAGCTGTTTTTATTTTTGTGTCTATTGAATTAAAATAAAAATGCATTGTGTTGATGTTAAGGATATGAAATGCTCCTTAAACAAAAAACCCTGTGGTGTTAATTTGGTGTGATTAACATGATTCTTTTGACTAAACTGACCACACTAATACTGGGTCCTAATAATTTTTGGTTGCTTTTCCCATTAATAATCAATTCATAACAACATTTGCAAGAAACAACTAGAAACTTGAGTGAGCAGTGCATTAAATCAGCGGCTACAGTGGGCATTTAAATACCAAATCAACAAAGCAAACACTCAGGCTGGAACAGCCATGGTTAATAAAAATGTACAGACCACAGAGTGATTAAGCATGGCTTATATATAGCTCACAGGCAGCAGGTTGGGTTGTAATCTCAAATGACTGGTACTAGGGCACATTTACACTGTTTACAGCAGATTACACACTATACTGTAAATACCATATAGGAAATGCATAATACTGATAATAAGGTCAAAAATGTTACTCTAATGCAATTATTTCATTATTTCAGAACTGAAACCTAAGGCAAATTTAGAGGCACAGTTTAATTCAGAGTCAGTTTGATTATGACCTTAGGCCAGACTTTTTTTGATTGCTCGTTTCGCGGATCCGCCTACAATCACATTTGAAGAATATAAAAAATATATATATTTTTGGTATTTCTCAGATACGCTGCAGCACCAATGGTTGAAATTTGAAAAACATTTTATTTTTTATCTTTTTCCGCCTTCCGATGTTCATTATTGTTTTTCCAGATTCACTTTCATTTAATTGTAGGTTAAATAAATGTTATTTTAAAATAAAAAAAAATACTTCTTCCTTGTATTGATTCCACATAGTCCTCGAGAGATTAAAGAGTGCTGAAAAAAAAAGAATATATATTTTTTTCCTCCTCAGTAGATTTTTAAGGAGGGACATCCAATTAAAAAAGTCTGGCCTAATACAAAAGTGGAATGACTAAAGAAAAATAAATGACACCTGTATTAATAACTAATCACACATTTATTTTATTTCATATGATCTGGTTTGTTATGTGTATGTAAATTGTACTGACGCAGTGAATAACTGTTATGATTAAGACCATTTACTGTATTTGTACACAGTTAAGACTGCACCTTTAATGTCAAAGCGATGTCAGAAATATCTGATCAAGCAAAAAAGCGATACACAACCACAATATCTAATCAACATTTAGAGATGGAAGTTAATTCCGTAGAGCTTGAGCACAATCTGGGCTTGGACCAGGATGATTAAGGATAAGGAAAACCACAAAATAAAAAGATCTAACCTTTACAAGGGGATAAAATGGTAAACAAAACGTATATCATATACATACTGAAACCGGCATAAATGTTAAGAAATTATTTGTAATCTTTTTTCAACGTTTGTAACAATGGAAATCTAGTCAATAATAAATAAAAAAGCCAAACAAAGACGATACCAACACAGCTTTAGCTTGTCTTTGGCTGTACCTTATGACGTTAAGAGCAAAGCACTTGTCTTGCGGCAGCAAAGCTACACTTGTTTACCACTGCTTCTAATGATGCGTCTGTCAGAGAGAGCTGAGAGAAAGGAGGCTCTTCTAATGAGGACTCACTCAGAGCCAGGGCCGACAGGGGATGACATGACCAGGGCGGGAACGTGGCCCGGCTGATTCAAAGCCCTATAGAGGATAGAAGCTCTCCTCCATGCACCCAGTCACTTATTAACTCTGATTACTGCATGCCCAAATGGTAAGGGAGGAAGGAGGCTTTGGGCTCTGGCTCTGAAGTGTGATGGCATGACTCACGGTCCAAATGAGACCACCTCTGATCGGATGATGTCTTAATGAGGTCTCCTACTAACAAATCAACGGCACACTGCAGTTCACCAATCCGTTACCATCACCTTTATCACGAAAGCATGAAGCTAAGGCTGCATAAATAGAATAAGGGAGATTAAAATTGTCAAAGACTCAATTAAACGTTAAAACAAAGACATTTATTGGTTTCCAAAGGAAAATCTCTTCTGATGCAGGTGTGTTATTAATGAAGCGGGTTTGTAATGGTATTATTTGAAATGTGGGGCACCCCTGGTCAGTCACTAGGAGGGGAGGTAAAATGTTAAAAGCACAGCCCCTTTTCTGAGCAGTATAGCTTTTTATGTATACACAATTGTGTAGATAAATCCTATAAAGAGCCCTTAAATAAGACATAAGTAACAGAGCAGAACCACCACAGTGCATTTTTACAGTGTGTAATCTCATTTCTTTTAAAGTACAGGCTGCACGTTACATCCCGGCCACACTGGAACCTTAAACAGAGCATCTCCCTGACCTGCTGAAGTGAGGGAGTGGAGTTCAAATACGAGAGGTGTACTGGGACAGGGCAAATCAAAGCCGGGAAAAGACAGAGTGCTGAGATGAAGTGGAAACGTTGCCTCGGGGGCACACCGCAGGAGTTAAAGCATTCCTCCCAGCCTCAGGCTGCAGCTGAACGGGGCACACTGTGGATGAAGGATTTGAGGATCGCAACATAACCACCAGCTGCCTCTGAAACTTGTGTGTGGTGCATTCTGACACAGGTGCAGGTGCAGGGCTACATGATGAGTACAGGGGGGTCTCAGGGTTAGAAGATGAGCTTGATTGTTATAAACAGTCGTTAGTAATAAGGGGTAAGTTCCTTTCATTTTGCATTAAATTGACCACAGTGTCCTGTTTATGATTTGGATGGGATGGGATTAACCGTACAGTCGACTCTCGGTCACTTGATGGATCATTGTTCTCCACACATTTCTGTCCTACATCGATGTGATCCATAAAGTATTTCGGCAGGATAGTGGAGTAATTTGCCATTGTTTTCTCCACCCCTCCGTATTTATCCGGGCTTGGAACCGGCGTGCAACTGTTTCCAGTTACACGGCTGGGGTGTTTTGCATACGCAAGTCAATGACAATTTGGAGACGCCGATTAACCTAGCACGCATGTCTTTGGACCCACGCAGACACAAGTAGGACATGCAGACTCCACACAGAATGGACCCAGGCCGCTCCACCCTGGGATTGAAGCTGGGACCTTCTTGTTGTGAGGCAAGCGGTGCTCCTGTTAATGATATACAAAGCATTATACGGCTTACTGATCTACTGGAAACATGTAGCACTCCGTCTAGCCAAGACAGGCCTTCTAGACGGGACTGTGGTGGCCTAGTGGTTAAGGTACTGGACTATGGACCAGAAGGTCCAGGGTTCAAATCCCACCTCTGCCAATCTACCACAGATGGGTCCCTGAGCAAGGCCCTTCACCCACAATTGTTTGGATTGTAAGACTGTATGAATTGTGAGTCGCTCTGGATAAGGGTGTCTGCTAAATGACGTAAATGTAAATATATATTTTACAAATCAACTCGCATGTCATAAAATTCAAGACTCGAGTCACAGTCAAGTCTAGGTCATGTGACTTGAGTTTACATCTGTAGTATTTACTGCATTTATTCAGGACATTACTTAGAACCTTCTGATTGTTCATTCAGAGAATTACCCAGAGGTTCACCCAATCCCCCCACCCAGTGGGTTTTACTGATATCGTTCCCACGTTCCCATCACATCCTCAAGTATTTGTGCACCTTTAATCAGTTAAGTTTGTTAACACTTAATTAATTGATTAATGACCTCCCTCTGAGTGTGTGAGTGTGTGAGTGTGTGCAGTGACAAACTTGTACATTTAGTAGGCAGTCAGACGTTGCCACTGGGTGTCTTCTGCCTCTTTAGCTTGGCGGCTCCTATCAGCAGCTGCCAGTGAAGACAGATGCCAAAGCAGCTGGTGTTTCAGCCACTGGAGACACAAGCTCAGCAGCACAAAAAACACACACACACACACACACAAAACAAGTGCTCATCAGTCAGGAAATGCTTATTTACTTTCTTTATTTGCAGCCCAATGAAGCTCCTATTACACCACCGATGGCTATGGGAAAATAGCTCTGGATAGATTCGAGACGCTCCATAAGTTTAATTGGGGTTTAATTTTTTGGAGCTCTATGCCGTTACTCAGGGCTCTCTCATTTTCAGCCAGCTGTTAGTCATCAGTAGTGTTTTTTTCTCGTCATGTTTTGAGAGTTAAAAGGGACGCGCTTTTTGAAAGGCAGTTTAATTTCTGGACTCCCACTCTTCTAGACGCTGCATACGTTCTTGTCTCATAAATATCAAAATCCTTTTCAAGCACCACTAGAGGTTGGCACAAAGCAGTGAGGTTTTAGAACGCCTGAGTGGACCCTGTTACTTCACCTTGGCGAGGTTTGACCCTTTAGCTCGCACCCTATTGTCATCCAGGTGGCAGATACTCGGGTTCTGCTACACTAAAGCACATTACTGAAGTTAAAAATGAATGAACAAGCTGCACCAGGAGACAAAATGCAGACAACACCAGCCTCACAGTCTTTGAATGATTTTAATGATTGCCTTTAAAGACAGCTCTCCAGCTTATTTGACCATCTGCACACTAGCTAACATGCAGAATATGAAGATTATGACTACCTTTGGGAGAGAAGTACCAGCACAAAAAACACACTCGGGGAAACCATAACTTTCCAAAAAAGTGCATTACGACAAGAAAAGCAACAGATGTTGCAGAAAAGTACGTCTTAAAAGGACACTGTGGCAATTCAGCCGGTTCAGAGAGGTGGATTCGAATAGCTCTTGAATACTTCAGAAATAAGATATACACTGGCGAAGTATTGTCTAATTATCGTTATTAATAAAATAACAGAAAATATCGAAATGTTATCTTTTTGTCGATGTCACACACCCCTTCTTTACAGCTATTCTCCTTCAGTCAAATGATCTCCCAAACTAATTATCTTGTAATTGTTTCTTCAGGGCTCCAAGCGCATCCTGAGGTCCAATGAGTACATGCTCCCTCCCAGCGGCCTGATGGAAACAGACCTGGAACTCACTTTTTCCCTTCAGGTAAAGTTCTAAAGAGTTCCACCCTTTTCTTAATGGATTTTGCTCAGTGTTATAAATAAACATTGTGGAATACTGGGTGCGTTTACATGCACTTAATATTCCGATCATAATCGGCTTATTGCAGATATCTGATTATGCCAGTGGTCATGATTACAGCACACTCCAGTCTAGAGAGCTGGATTTTAGATTAGTAATCAGAGTACTAACAGCATTTATACCAGTTACCCAATTTCAGTCAGATTAGGCCCGTCTGTGCATGTGCACAGAACGCATAGCAGAAAAAACAGGGTTGCCAGGTCTAGTAATCCTTAGAGATCTTTTTAGCTTATTTACATAGACCAGGTGGGGAGTCTCTGGGATATTGAAAATAAAGATTTTGATTACAGTCGATTCCGGTTAATGGGACCACATCGGGACACGATGGTTTTGGTCCTAATAACCGGCTGGTTCGATTAAACGAACATGCCCCAGGTTACAAGGACGTGCTATGTAACATATTAAATGTTTATTAAACCTTTATTGTACGATTTACACGTATAGAGAACGTACAAACAAGAACTACTGTTACTTACAAACTTTAAAAAATAATTTGAAGCATAATACTCTAAAAACAAGTTCTTACTAAATTCCAACGTTTGAAGAACTTATCCAGTGTGATCTGACGCGTTCTCTGTGATGGGCGTGTTCACCTCCCGCTAGTTTTGCTCTTGTCAACACAACTTTTCGGATTTCCTGACCTTTGATAAAAGCATGTTACTGTACTTTACGATTTGGTCCGAATAAGCGGCTGGTCCCATTAACCGGATTTGACTGTAGTTAAATACTGCTCACAAAAATAATTATTTCAAAATGAAATCTCCCCAAATAAACTATCCTCTAAATTTGGTGAGCAGTGTATTTACATTGAGAAGACGCCCTTATCCAGAGCGATTTACAGAAGTTCTTTGTATTCATCTTATTCGATATTGACTCAATTATTTTTGCAAATTATTAATACAAATAAGTTTGTTTAGGTGAATCCAGAAACAAAGGTTCTTTTTGAAAAAAAATTATTAAACATGCAAGGGCAGATTCGGTCTTCTCGTAAATGCTCATTGAAGAAGTGACTCTGTTTCAGGACATGTGTCTCCTAATGTGCAATTTTACCAAACATATCGAGGACTTTTAGCGACGTGTACATGATTTAAGTCGACTTCACTTCCCAGAAATCCATTCCGGAAATTAATTTTTTTTTTTTTAATGTTTTATGGCATAACGTCCTTTTGCGTTGTGTTAACTTAAGATGGTTTATAGATTTTTGAGCTTGCATGTGATCAGTGTACCCTTGAACGAGAAAAATATGAGTTCCAAAATGCCTGAATTACAGATCGACATCAATCAGGGCATCTGCTATTTTAGTCAGAGGGGGAAGAGTGGGGGAGAACATCTGAGAAACCTTCAACGATGGGTTTAATGGGTTATTAACTGCTTCCATGCTCCGGATCAAACGTACCCAGAGCTGGGAGGCGTAAGGTGATTTCTTAACAGCCGCTCCTGTTAGCGTGTTAATTGCCGTGTCTTGGTAGCAGACTGGAAATTTGAATGTGAATGATTTTGCCTGCTGCATTTGATTGTTGGCCCCAGTTTTTATGGCTGTACTTTGTTCTCAACTGTATTAACGAACAGATGATAAACTCCGGGTTTTTGATCTTGTACTATAAAGATAAGCCGCGATTTTCAGATTGGCAAGCGTTCGAATTCCTGGGTTGCATTTGTAACAAAATAGCAGACACTGTAAGTGCAAACAATGTGTGTCTATATATATATATATATAGTGAGAGAAACTGCATTCCTGACAAATGAAATCCAGTCATCCAGTTTCCATGTGGTGTTGATCAGAGGGATCACGTTTGACAGTGATTGACCCAGCTGAGGCCAGGAGTCTACTTGTGTGGTCGTATCCATTTACTCAGCATAACCTAGGGCTGGTTGGATTAGCGAGAGAAGGCGGAAGGCGTTCTTAACCTGTCAATGTGGATTTTTATGGTGTGTTATGTAAAACGTAAAATATACCTAAAATAGCCACTGATGCTGATAGAGACCGTAAATGAAATAAATAAACAAACAAACTTGACCTTTAGGGTTATTTTATGATTTGGGAGATTAGTGGTATTGATCAACATCGTTTAATCTGATGGATTAGTGCAATAATAAGAACAGGATTCTAATCAAACAGCCATGTTTAAAATTCCTTGAACCTGTCGCCAGTTTGTTTCCGTCTTGGGTTCCTTTCTTGCCTCGACAAGTTACTAAATTTAAGCACTGATTCATGCTCATCTACAGCATTTGCATTCATTTCCATCTGAGCCGTCTCCTGGTGTAACATGTGAGAGTCTAATGCAGGCTGCTGAACAGAGAGTGAGTAATAAACCAGCAGACCATGCTGACCTGCTTTTGCCCGTTCACTGACCTGAGAGCAGTTCTGGCAATTTGTCTGTGAAGTTCAGAATGAGAAGTTCGGACACATGACATCATTCTGTTCACCTTTACGTATCCGGGTTCATTGCAGTGGACCATTTTGCTGGATGGGGTCAAAGCTGGAGTTCAGTAGAGTTTTGGAATGTATATTTTTTGTTTGTACACTGCAACACATCTAAACTTCACGTAGCTAATGATAGCACATGATCTGGAACATTTGTAAATATTTCAGTAGTGACTGTAATGACTACTACAAAAGTCGAGCATCTAAACATGACTCTCAATAACTGTAAACAAATAGCTTCATGAAATGTCCTTTTTATATGTTACACACTGACTTTCAAAGTTTAGAACACATTTACTTCAAACAAGGGCAGCACGGTGGTTCGGTGGGTAGCACCACCGCCTTACAGCATAAAATGTCCCGTTTTAATCCCAGGGTGGAGCGGCCTGGGTCCTTTCTGTGTGGAGTTTGCATGTTCTCCCCGTGTCTGCGTGGGTTTACTCCGGGTACTCCGGTTTCCTC
>JAUZSU010032940.1:0-10357 GCA_034780255.1 Parotocinclus maculicauda | reverse complement strand
CTTGTTGGAGGCGATGCATTGTTGGACAGAGACCGGGAGTGACGAGAGGAAAACAAACAAATAGTGCGGCTGGTGTGTGTGTTTTTGCAAGCCCTATCGCGTCCAGCTGTACTGTACAGTACTGTGCCCTCTATAAGTGCATCTATAAGCCCTTGTGAACCTGACAAGTGCCTCGATAAGCCCTCGGGAACTTGATAAGTGCCTCTATAAGCCCAGTGTGATTCTTGTGAGTGTCGGTGAGTGAACATTGCCCTCTTGCTTGTCATAAGTGTCATGTATTTTCATGAGGTAATTTTGTTGGTTTTACTTATGTCCACAGATCAACAAGATCATCCACTTGCCAGTCATCTAAAAATACTCATGACGTCTCAGTCTGCAGTACGAAACCTGGGCACAGGCGACGTCCAGGAGAACTACAGCATAAATCCACCAAATGCACTCAAACCTGGAACATAAAGGTAGTTGCTTTACTGCAGATCATCTCTTTTGTTCTTTCCAGTATTCAGTTAAAAAAAATCTGTTAAGCAATTTTTCAGATCTCATTTATGTTTACATTTTTAGCAGATGCTTTTTCCCCCAAAACAGTTTCAAACTGAGTAGAGCAGTTATAGATAAAGGGTCTCATTCAGGAGTACCTCAGTCAATTTTGCTTAACTGTTATTTTTATTTATTTATCACGCTTATTTTTGGCCATCTTTTAAACATTCCCAAACTACATCTACTGCAGTTGACTTGGCATGAAAATAAAATGAGTTCATATAAATGATCATAAGTCCCTAGAGGTCTTGGATCACGTCCATGTATTTAAGTTTGGTAAGTATTCGTAAGTAGTTTACTTTTAGTATTGGTGTGCTGTAAAAAGAAAACTAGAATCAATTCCAGGTCAACAAAGACTTTAATTAGTCAAGACTAAGAATTTTTTCATCACACAAGAGTAAAAAGATGGAAAAAAATAATTGACCCCCCCCCAAAATTAGTTTGTTATTCATTAATTCATATTTATATTCATCATCATCGATTATATGCAGGGTGAGTCAAAAGTCTTTAAATAAAGAATAAAAGGGAAAATGACATATCTGAATACCCCATCTTTTAGCAACATGGCCACCATCCTGAAGGCCACCATATTGGATCGAGGCCAAGTTTTTTCAATGGGAAGGTGGTCATGTAGCATATCAAAGAAGATCAGAATTGTCTATTGCTTCAATCAGATTTTTGATATCTCTTGTGGTTCTAGAGTTATCAACACAGAGGTTCCAAAACTTTTGTTGTTCGATGCATGTAACTGAAGATGGAATTGATCAAATATATAAATTTTGTCAAATGTCTTTAATATGAACACCCATAATATTTTAATTTGCTTTATTTTTTATACAATTGCATATCCAGATGCTACAGGAACGAAGGACAGATGATGATGATGATGATGATGATGATGATGAGCAGTGGCTTAAATGGAGAAGTTTGGAGAGTTGTAATCTCACTCTGCCCCACCTCTTCTCTTGTTCCACCGCAGCTGCTGGGTAAATGTGTTTAACTGACTCATATTTAATCTATACAGGAGAATTACATCCTAATATAACATTATGACATCATGTCTCATCACAGGACTCTGACTGACGACTCGGCCTGTGCACAACTGGAGATCAATCCAGAGGTTCTTGCTGATTTTGAGTCACAGCTTTACCAGTGAGTCACAGAGTTCAGACCAGTTTACAGGCTTATGGGGAGTTATAAGGTGTGCTTTTAATGTGTGCAGTGTTGCTCAGCATTCAGTCTGCTCACATTGCTGCTGCATGTGCTTAATAGAACTTAATAAGAAAATCAACAAGTTATTAAATATGCTGTTGTTCTTGTGCAGAATGATTGAGATGTACCACAGTAGGATACGCTGGCTCACTCAAGGCAGCAGAAAGGTGAATTCAGTCCTTCCTCCTTAGCCTACTTTGTTTTTTGTTCTGCTAATTTGATTTAACCTCTACGTTACCGTCATCCATTTTTTGCAAACTGCTGATGAAGTTGTGTGTGTGTGTTAGATGTTTGGGTTGGTGACTGGATCCAGACTTGCTGTTATGGTTGACTCTTCAGACATAAGCTGCCCTGAAGAGGGACTGCCAGATTTACAGCGCCACCTTATGGTGAGTTTACTAACACTGACGTATTTATCTGTTTAAAAAAAAGTACAGGTGCTGGACATCTTTATCTTTGTACATCTTATTCTTTAATTCTTACATTTAACATCCAGGCTGCCCAAGGAGGATGGGTCCTTCTCTGTGTTTGGGGATTTTTTTTCCTTGCCACTGTAACTTCAGGCTCCACTAGGGCTTTGAGCCAATATAGTTGTAAAGCTGCTTTGAAACAATGTTGTGCTGTAAAAATAACTATATAATAAATTCAAATGTACCTGACTTGACTATTTTCAAGCTTCTTGCTGAGGAACAGTTATACATGAAGGAACAGCTGCATATGATCTCCTTTGGCACAGATGTCTCCTGTCTGTGGGAGGAACCGAGAGAACTCACTAAGCAGAGGTGTGTATAAACTTTAGGGAAAACAGAAATTATTAAACAAAAGATACAAACACGGCTCATGTGGCTCAGAGGTAAGTCAGCAGTTCTCTGGGTGGGCTTGCAACGTAAAATTTGATTTGGTTATGGTTATGGAACCCTCCAATGGACTGGAATAGCTCTGAGTGTGCCCAGATAATTTGGACACTGCCATCGCAGGCATACATTCTGAAAATCCAAATACACCTAAATAGACCTAATTTAAATACAGGTTTACACTATATGCATATACAGTATACATGCACTGATCAATTTATTAGGTACATTTCTTGCATCTACACTTGTTAATTTCTACACTTGTAAGTTCCACTTACCAAATAGAAGCACTTTGTTGTTCTACAATTACAGACTGTAGTTTCTCTTCATACTTTCGTCCCCTTTTTACTCTGTTCTCTAATGATTAGGACCCCCCACAGGACCGGCACAGATCAGGTACTATTTGGGTGGTGGATTATTCTCAGCACTGCTGTGACACTGATGTGGTGGTGGCCTGTTGTTCTGGTATGACTGGGTCAGACGCATCCGTGCTGCTGGAGGTTTAAAACACTGGGTTTATTTTGTGTCCACTTTATTAGAGTCAGTCACCTTATTGGTTCACCTTGTAGATGTAAAGTCAGAGACAGCACCTCATCTGTTGTTGAACTGTTTGTGTAAGTCATCCTCCAATTCTTTGTCTGTTGCTGCCTTTGGCAGGAGGACTATTTTTGGTACAGCACGGACACTGAGGTGTTTAAAAAGTCCAGCAGCACTGCTGTTGCTGATCCAGTTATACCAGCACAAAACACACTAACACATCACTACCACATCAGTGTCAGTGCAGTTCTGAGAATGATCCACAACCCAAATAGTACTTAATCTGTGCTGCTTTTGTAGGGGTCCTGTGGGGGTCCTGACCATTAAAGGGGTTGAACAAAGTAAGTAGAGAAACTACAGTCTGGAACTACAAAGTGCTTCTATATGGTAAGTGGAACTGATGAAATGGACAATGAGTGTAGAAACAATGAGGTGTACCTAATAAAGTGATCTGAGTGTACATACATGCAGTTGACCGACTGAGCTTCACTTAATTTGTTACACCAGGTATTGAAACAGATTGGTGGTTGTGTTTTGTGTGATTATCTTTATGCTCTTCCAGGTTACAGGAGGTTCAGGACTGGATTTTGCAACTAAGGTCAACCGGCTCCTGTAACCTGCATCAGGCTTTAGAGGAAGTACACCATCACACACAACTTGACAGCATGCTCATCATCCTCGGCTCCTGGTGACGCCACAAACACACTCAGCTCGCTCAGATAGAAATGAGCTCATTAGCTATATTAGCTATTACTATAGCTATTATCATGTGATTGTTCTGTAAATGCTACTGAATGTAATAGCTTACTACCACTAGCTGTTTTATTTAATTACTTTCCAGTCTACTGTGACGGTGTAATACACATACAATTATACATTATCCAGAGTGACTTACAACCTATACAATCTCACAAGGTACAATTTAAACAGTTCAAGAGTTAAGGGCCTTGCTTAAGGTCTTTATAATGGGAGCACTGGAACATTAATTCTCACTCTTGTAAATAGCTCAGTGCCTCTTCCTCTGTGCCACCCACTTCCTGTCAATAACTTTATCCATTAGCACTAATTTAGTCCAAAAGGAGGCATGTGACTAATGTTTTGGGTTAATGAATTGGATTAAACCCCTATTATAGGTATGTGTTCAAATGGCAGATTTTGTAAATCGACTCTTTATGGAAATTGATGTAAAGTTGAAACATATTTGCAGATGATCCTCTGATGTTCCAAAGATCTCCAGAACTTAACTTTAGGTCAGGTGTAGGCACTTTCAGAGCTTTCCAGATGATCCAAGTTAAATCTGGATCCAAAATAATAAAAAAAAAAACAGTGTTCATCTGTTAAAATGCATTATTAAAAATACATAATTTTGTCTATACATAAATTTGTCATTCTCCCCCTCTTGCTGCACTTTGTGGTTCCAAATTCTGGTCCAGAGCTTTAAAGACACACTGTCTCGCCAGAGTATTGACAGTTGTGGGGGCTTTTTGTTCATCAAAAACCTTCTATTCTAGCATGTAATGCTTGCTCCCATTCTCGTCTGTCTGGGTATGAACGTTTAAAGCTTTGTGCTTCTTGCCTAGATCTTTGTTCATTGTGCTTTGAGCTGTGTGTTTAATTTGTGCTTTCTGTCCTGAGCTTTGTACGTTTCATTATCATAAGCCCTTTTTTGTGTGTTTCTGGCTCTCCTCTTTGAACTTGTGGATGAAGAGCCATTAGTGCTGATGTGATTTTAATCCAACAAGCAAAACAATTGCACAGTATATAGGCAAAAATGAATAAATAACCCATATGTGAATGTTTAAATGTTTTAAATGTTTCAAGTGTTTTTTTAGTTTTTAAATGAAATAATAGCATACTTAATGAATGTTAATTCAATGTTATGATTTATTTTTCCACCAGTTAGACAGGTGGATCACACATTCACTTACTCACACATTTACTTATTCCCATATATAGGGATTTGGAGTAGCCAGTCCACCTAATAACCCGTTTTTAGCAGCTGTAAGTAATCTAGAATAACAAAATAAGATCAAACAATGAAAAAACATATTAAGCATCACAAAGACAGTAACAAAATGAGGACTAAACATCATAGTTTTAGTGTCTGATAACCCCTACTGGTATTGGAATTAGATCATGTTGTATTTTGTGTTTCAGCCCTGACAATGCCCTGGATGCTTTGCTTTCATACATGGCTGAACTTATGCTGGATCGTGAGCTCTCTGTTCATGTAGTGTCATATAACACATGCAGTCCAGCTGTTACTGTGAGTATATACCTTTGTAACCAGACAGTATTCAAGTTTCAGAAAGATGGCATACACAGATACATGAACAGGGTAAATATATGGTAAAGCCACGACATGACAATATTATAGTGACATACCGAGACTCATCGGTCGCTTTATTAGGTACTGCCCTTATTTCTACACTCTTTAATTTAAATTTTAATATAGAATCACTTTTTACACTCAGTTACACACTGTAGTCCATCTGTTTATCTGCGTACTTTCTTTTTACCCCTTTACTCTGTCCACAAATGATCCGGACCTTCACAGTACCAGCACAGTTCAGGTACTATTTGTGTGACCGATCTTTCACAACACCGATGTGATGGTGGTGTGTTAGTGTTGTGCTGGTACGAGTGGATCAGAAAGAGCAGTGCTGCTGGAGTTTTTAAAAGCACCCCAGTTTCACTGCTGGACTAGAAAAAGTCCACCAACCAAAAGTATACAGCCTTCAGCATCATGTAGGCTGCATCCTGTGAGCAGTGATGAAAGATCAGAGGATAATTAATACAAACTCTGCAGCAACAGCTGAGCTGCTGTCTCTGACTTTATATCTACAAGGTCCAGCAGTAAGGTACACATCTCTAATAAAGTGGACTGCTATTAAACAGCATTTTAAAGTCTGTGGAAGTGCTGACCATTGGAGAACAGAGTAAAGAATGACTACAGTCCATCCTGCCACAGGCGGGAGCTTCCCATATTCAGTGCCATCTTTTATATTCAGGTTCAGCTGTATTATCTTTATTTTTTAGTTATTACCAAAACGTTGTGGTGGTATAGTTATGTAAAGCACTTTAGAAAATGCATTATCATGAAGATATAACACAATATCGTAAAGGTTAGTTGATGATATTGAGAGTGATGATAGTGTTGTCTTTTACAGGATGCTGTGAAAAACATTGCTAAAATTACAGGAGGAAGATATCACCTGTTTTCTGCTGCTCTGGTAATACTTGATGCTGTTACAGACTCTGTGTTGTCTATACCTCATAACAGTAGTGTGGACTCTTTCCACATTTAATTAATTTACTAGCATTTTTAGTTCATACTAGCTTGTGAAAATTTGAAAGCATGTAGATGTCATTTTGCAGGGTTTACCATATACCTTGTTTATGTTTTATTTCATTGATTTATTCTAGCCTATGTATACATATATACACTGCTCACAAAAAATAGGGGATATTTCAAAATGTATGTGAAGCAGTTTTTTTTTTAATTTGATTTGATTTAATTAAGCAATATCACCAAAAAAAGCAAATGAAAATTCAAAGAAAGTTGTTTGATTATGCAAATGAGATGCAAACTCAATTATGCATGTCAAACTGGGCCAGAGTGTCCCAACATTGACTGTTGAGTTGGGTGTATGGTGACCCAAGAGTCCCAAAACACACTTACACACTTACACACACTTACTTAGGTGAGGCATGGACAGGATCAGATTGTCCAGCAGTTCTTATGGGATCTTCTTCATTTTGAAATATCCCCTCATTTTTGTAAACAGTGTATGTATCTATCTATGTATGTATGTTCCTTATATATTTTGGTCCTCACTGACATGATAGATGAGTTGGCATTATATTGTTTATGCCAAATTCTGGCCCTGTCATCCAAATGTTACAGCAGAAATCGAGACTAATCCGACCAGGCAATGGTTTTCCAATCTGACCCAATTTTGGTGAGTTCATGCAAATTGTAGCCTCAGTTTCCTGTTTGTAGCAAATAGTAGGGGCACCTGGTGTAATTTTCTGCTACAGTAGTCCATCTGCTTTAAGGTTTGGCGTGTTGTGCCCTTATAGTATATTTTCTGCATACATCAGTTGTAATGAGTAGTTATTTGAGTTCAGGTTGCCTTTCTATTAGCTCAAACCAGTCTGGCCATTCTCCTCTGACTTAAAGGGACTTTTATCTAGATTTGTTTTTTCTTTTAGCACAAGGCATCAACATATCATATAAAAATATATATAAATACAGTGAAACTATCTGAATTTTTGCATTATATATTTGTGTTTTTTGTGCATGTAGTAATTGTGTTCTGTATTTACTGGTGTGTGTGCGTGCATGCGTGTGTGCACCAGGGTGTAGTGGACGGCAGTAGTGACTTGGAGCCTCTGTGGGCTGAAATTAAACTGGGCAGAGATATTCTTCAACACATCCAGAACATGCATTGTGGATTTAAAGGCATGCCGGTGTCTGAGGTGATACAGAGATCCCTTCGCTTGCTTTACAAGTAAGATTTTTAAACACTTTTAAAAGCCTTTCTTTCATTTTCAGATCTCAGCACATCTGGATAGTCTGTCTCTGTCAGAACTGGACTCTGAATTAGGGAGCAGAGACAATCTGTGCCTCCAGCCTGCAGGACCTCTGCCTCTTACCTCTGCTGAGTGGCTGAAAACCCACGGCCTAAAAGGTGCGACTGTAACCTCACAGAGATCTGTTTTGATGATATATAGTGCATGAAGATTCAGTTTTAGTGTAATTGGTGTTCATATTAAATGATATAATTTTTTTTTAGTGTAAATTTGCGTTCAATGCAATGACTTACCTTTATCTCTCTCTTCCTTCTCTGCCTCTCTCTCTCTCTCTCTCTCTCTCTCTCTCTCTCTCTCTTTATCTCTCTCTGTCTTCCTCTTTTTCTCTACCTCTCTTTATCTTTCTCTCTCTCTCTCTCTCTGTCTGCCTCGCTCTCTCTCTAACTCTCTCTCTCTCTCCCTCTTTTTATCTCTCTCTTTCTCTGTCTGCCTCTCTCTCTCTCTTTTTCTGGGTGTTGCTTAATAATGAATTGTGTTTAATAAAACTTTCTGCACCATAAGCTGTGCTGTGTGCCATTGCTGCTGCTACACGTCAACAGCTAATGTATCTGGCAAGGTAATATGTGGGTTAAGTAGGTTAAGATCCTTAATAATAAGGGCAATAACATTATTAGACAACAGACATTGTCTAAATGGACAATATTCAGGACCCCCATTGTATTTCACTGCGGACCAGTTGTCCCTATAATGATAGAAGAATAATACCAGAAGATAACCAAAAATATTTGATTTAGACTTCTGAGATACTGTAGAATTATTTAGCTACAGTAATATTATGTCAGTGGAAAGTCTCCACAATTATAGAAAGATAAATGGGCTAATTTATCCCTATTTAGCCTTTTTTTGGTGTCATACGGAAGGTTGTGGAGGCTCTCCTGGAATTCACTGAGCACAAGCAGTAGAACAACCTAAATAGGGCACTAGCTATTGCTGTACGAGCATGAGTGTAAGCAAAAGGTGTTAAACTTATCTGCTGTCTCACAATGAGTGTCTTCACTAACTGATATTTGAATGAATCCCTCCATAGTCCCAAAGTGTAGGTTAATGAGGAGTGGAAGTGGAAGGTACAGGTAGAGGCACACTACACCAGAGACACCATCCATATCAGTCACACTAAACATTTGATTAAATGAACAAGATTTGATTTGCCAAGGTGTGTTCCCATACATTTGTACTGTTCTTATACATGTTGGTTTTTGTTCTTCCCTGTATTAGCTAAGAAGCTTGAGCTGTACCAGGTGCTTTCTCCTAATGTTTACTCTCCCCTGAAAAGCTTCGTCCCAATCTTGGGAAAGACTGTCCAATCCAAAGTGCACGAGGTGAGATTATACTCTATCATACATCACACTATAGTGCACTCCATCATTTTCAGTTCATTATAGCTAAAACTACAGTCCAACATTTTGCACCAAATCATTTTCAGAACAGGCCAGTGGCTTGAAGCAGTGTCGCTCTGCGTTTCATGGTGCTAAGCCCACCCTAGTTGGTATCCTGCCTCTGATGAGGTGAGGTTATAGGGGTAGTTTTTTCTCCAGAGTTTCTGCCTCAATAGGGGCTCCAGAATTGCAGTGTCTGTCTGTCTATGTAGCAGACCGGGGGTGCCTTCCATGGTATGCTTTTTCATGATTAATGTGAATAATGATGCAAAAATGGGTCGTCATCCAGTTGGATTATTTATTCTTACCATGTAAGGCAATTGCATTTTTGAACATATAATCATACGTCATGCTCAGAGATGCATATCCCTTTGGCAGCCAGACTAATAGGACTAAATGTTTCAAATCTTATACAAGAAAAGTACACATTATTTTCATTTGTCATTATTCAGAAGAAATGGATGTTTTTACTTAGTTCTATAAGATATGGTAAAGCTACAATAGAGCATTTTGTTTTAAATGTTAGGCATGTTTCTAGTAATATTGTTTAATTGCATTTATAAGAAAGTGTAATTGATTTGCATTGTTTACATTTGCTCACGAAAAAGAGGGGATATTTCAAAATTTATTAAGGAGGATCCCACAAGAACTGCTGGACAATCTGACCCTGTCCTTGCCTCATCGCTGTTAGTGTGTTTTTTTCTGTTTTGGGTGACCATACACACCACTGAACAGTCAAAGTGGGGCACTTTAGTCCAGTTTGACATGTTCCTGTTCACCCCCATGAATACTTGGTACTCAGTCACCATAATTGAGTTTACATCTCAGTTTTGTGATTGAACAACTTCCTTTGACTATTCTTTTGCTTGTCTGATGATCTATTTCAATGAAAAAAAAATTTGAATGCTTCTTTTTTAATCGCTTAATAGTCTTTTTTCAAATATCCCCTAATTTTTGTGAGCAGTGTACTTGGCTTTTGAGAGAAAGCTGGTGCTTAGGCTATGTAATAACTAATTGCGATAACTAGTACTGTTAAAGTACGGTATATTTGTTTATCTTCATGACATTCAATGAACTAGTGTCAAATTGTAACCTTGATGTTGTGTCTAGCAGTTGTATTGACTTCACTTATAAATCAGTAAATAAATGTGGGACTGTGGTAGCCTAGTGGATAAGGTACTGGACTATGGACCAGAAGGTCCAGGGTTCAAATCCCACCTCTGCCACAGTTGGGTCCCTGAGCAA
>JAUZSU010032930.1:0-10357 GCA_034780255.1 Parotocinclus maculicauda | reverse complement strand
GGCTGGTCCAATTTAGCCATGAAACCTCCCCCACTAAAATGACAGGTGTTTCAGTTTCATTGTCCAACCCCTGTATATGAGACATTTAAGGTTTGTATAGTATGCATAGAATAATCCATGTATTTTTTTCTGAATGTCAATATACTGTATTTTATTGATTAGCACAACTGTTTCAAATTAATCCCAAACTAATCTTTAAGTAGTGTCTAACTTCACTATCCTGTTTTACCAAACCAAGTCATTTTTGCTTGCATACAGTAGTTGATGGTGGTCAAAAGTGTTGCAAAGCTTAGAAACTGACAAGGAGGTCTTAAAGTAGAAGAAAATAGCGAGAGCTGGATCTGAAAACACCTTAACAATGGAAATATCACACTTAATTCAGGTGAAGTTTCAAAAGACAAGCTGTGGAAAAAGCATCTGTGCCAGTCAGCAAGAAAGTCTGTGGACTGCAAGAAATTAAGAAAACAATGCACTGTTTCTATACTAAGTGAGCATTTTAGCAGTTCCACCATATCGATGCACCTTTAAGTTGTAAAATTACATAATATATTTATTGCGTGTAACAACAACAAGTATTACTATGTAACAGAATTTTCTTGTTTTTGGGGAAAAAACAACAACGTATGAATACTTGCCAAAAAACCCAAATGTTAGAATAGTGCACACGGTAGCAGCATCTCTCTGTTCTAAATCCCAGTCCCAATTAGAAACCGCACATTATGTTAAAAACAAGTTTTCTTCTTAACCCTTCCAGAATGTTCTCTTAGCATCTCTTGATTTTTCGTCACTCAGTGGTCTCAGTTTATGAGCTGCAAGTTGTAATGCAGGAAACAAAGCTTCTCTGCAAATCCAATATTTTGGAATATCGGTAATGAGCGCAGGCATCGGCCAATGTAAATGATCTCAAAATGGCATTAATTGCTAATTAATCTGGCTATCACTTTTAGAAGTAGTATACCATGTGTGAAAGGAGAGTAACATTGTCAAAGTAAGGATTGTGTTTAAGGTTCAATACTTTCTGACTTTGGAACTCTACCTAAATGATAATACTGCCACAAATATGCAGTGTGTTCTGATTCTCATTCTGCCAAAAGTATGAATCTTGTTTAAATGTCTTACTTGTGGACAATAGTGGTAAGCTCTTCCACTGGCTTTCCATTCAGCAGGAAATCAATCTTAATCAGTTCAGCTGGCTCGTAGCCTGCATCCTCATAGTCGAAGCTGAAGAGAGGAAATTACATTGTGGTGTGAAATCAAGTGCCCACTCAATTCCCTTTTTAGGTTATGTGTGAACCGTTTTGCATGCTAATATGGTGTCAAGTCCATCAATAACATTACCTAGCATACCCCGAGGACATGGATTTAAGCTCATCATAAAAATCCAGCACAATTTCGTTCAGAGGGAACAAATACTGCATCATCACTCGATGGTCATCAATGTAAACCATGTTCTTCTGAACGGCTCTGCGACTCTGAACATAAGATTACACAAAAATGTGTTATTAGACATTAAACATAAAATATTAATATGCTGGTTTTTGGCAATAGTTCATCAGAACATAGAACTCCAAATCAGAAAAAGATAGAACAGTATAGAAAATGTGTCTTACAGTGTGTCTTACAATTACTTTGAATTTTGCTTCATTGCAGATAGCATGAACCCAATATATTTCATGTTTTTTTGGTAAAATGTATTTCATTGGTTATTAAGTATTCACTCTTCATTTTAAGCCTGCAACACATTCCAAAAAAATGTTGGATGGTGCAATTCGAGGTTAGTAACGAGTTAAAACATAAAAATAACAATGTTATTTCACATAGATGATGTAATCACACAAATCCGTGTTGTTGTGCATGACAAACTGCTGCCAAGGTTGAATGACAGTTCTTCATGTAGTGCCACCTGAGGAATCAAAGATCATAAGTCTTCTGTCTAGAATTGCACCTTTGCACTTTACACAATTGGATTGCCCCCAATCCCTTAAATAATTTAATGATATTATGCACTGTAGAAAGAAATAGAAAATGTGCAAATCCCTATAAGTCTTTCTTTGAATAACACTGGTTTTCTGAAAGTATTTGTTGAAAAACTGGAGATCCTCTGCCCACCTTTGCTCCTCAAAGACTCCCAATGACTTCCTTTCCTGGAAGCTGCGTTTTTACCAAATCATGATTACAATCACCTATGGAAATCATCTTTTTGAAATCACATCATTATTTATTTATTTCTTAACAGCATTAATAGCCTTAAGATGCCCATATAAATGTTTGTTGAAATGTGTTACAGGCCTGAAATGGAGGAATGGATGTTTATCAATAAACAAAATTAATTTGAAGTACCTTGGGTGAGTTCTGTCTGCAATTAAATAAAAGTCAATGTAAATGTAAGGAACACACTAAACACTTAACCCACATTTTTCTCGTCAGGGTTGTAAAGCCTACAGCAGCTATCACTGGATAACATAGTGTGCAGTCATTAGTGTGCCCCAATGGGATGTCAGTCAACCATGGATCTGGGTAGAGGGTGCCGTTGCAGCACTGGGGGATGATCCCCAAACAGTCATCAAATCCCTTACATACAGCCAGTGTCTGAATGTGAACCTCAACTTATCAGAAAAGCACCATCAGAACTCAAATTCTGGTAGATGTGGTGGTGAGTCTGCTGCGCCACCCAAGCCTCATACCGAACATGTTAATCTATTAAATGATTTCCAACAGCAAATGTCTTTGTCTTCATCAAAAAAGCTATACTACTCAAACAAATAAGGGGATATTTCAAAATGAATATTAAGCATTTAATTGTATTTACTTAAACAAGATAATCAGAAAAGCTAATGAAAAGTCAAAGAAAAGTTGTTTGACACAAATGTGATGACACAAAATATGATGCAAATGATCAATTATCGTCACTGAGTGACATTCATACGGGTGAACAGAAGCATGTCAAACTAGATGAGAGTGGCACTGAGGAACATTGACTGTCCAGTAGGGTGTATGGACACGCAAGACTGTCAAAACTAGCAGCGATGGGGCATGGACAGAATCAGATTGTCCAGCAGTTCTTGTGAAATATCCCCTTATTTTGTAAGCAGTGTGTATAATTAATAATAATTAAAAAGCAAATGTTATAATACCTGACAAAGGCTCATGACTTTGCCTATATAGTCGTCAGGTGTGATAATAGTTCCTATCACCATGGGCTCTTGGTACTCCACTACACAAGTCTTCTCAGGAAACTGGGCTGGGTTTACTATGGTCACCACCTCCTCTCCATACTCCTACACAGTGACACAGTCAATACACCTGTTTCCACAATACACCTGCTCAATGCAAACAGACTCTTGCTGTGTTCAAAATGGCAATTACGGACTCACCTTTTCACAACAGGGTTGGATCAAGTATTTGAGTTCAATTCGATTTTCTTAGTTTTTTTTTTTATTTCTGAAGTGTAAACTGCTGTGCTGAGAAAAAAACCCACGAAACAGCAAAAATCTGCAATATATTTTTTCCATTAATATTTTTTGAAAACCCGCAATGCACTGAGGCCGCGAAAGGTAAACTGCGAAGTGGCGAGGGAACACTGTATTGAGTTTTTTGGTAACACACAAAATTTGTTTGATGCAAAAAGAACCTGATGAAACATGATGCCCACTATTGTGTATTTAAGTATGGTGGAGGTTCTGTGATGTTGCAAGGCCTCATTAGAGTATGTACCACCATGGACACCACAAAATGCCATGACATTATAAATCATAATCTGTCTGGTTCTGCTAAGAAATGAACATTGGGTAAACAATAGGATTTTCCAGCACGACAGCAAGTCAAAACATATGTCTAGATCAACACAAAATGGTTTACTGAACTGGCCATCTTAATCCCCATAGGAAACCTGTGGTTTGAGTTAAAGATGAAAGTGCACAAGACAGGACCTTGGACCCTGTACGATCTATAAAGAAATCTGTAAAGATCTGTAGAATGGTCTAATTCTGTGCCCTGTTCTCCAACCCAGATGCTATACAAGAAGACTATGTGCTATTTTATTTGCAATTTGAGGTTGTGCAATGTATTAAATGCAGGGATTCCAAGAAGTTGTAGCGCATGGGGTTGTAGCAATGTGTACAACGTGTTGTAGTACAAGGGGTTTGTTAAATGCACTGCTCACAAAAATATCAAAATGAAAATATACCCTAATTTTTGTGAGCAGTTTATAATGATTTTAATGATAATGACTTTTTTCTCTGACTAAATTTACTTTTTACTATTTTTGCTCATTATTTCAGTATTGTTATAACAGTATTACAGTTGCTGCAATGATAATGGGAATTTTGTAAACTCTATTTATGCATCTTTACCAGGGGTGCCCATAATTGTAGAGGGGACTGTATGACTAAACAACGTAACAAGCTAATTATTCTCAGCTACTGAGGCATTACTAAGTCAATTGAACTGTCAGTCCTAACTAAGACCCATTAAAATGTACCTTTATGAGTTTAGGAGAGGCCAGGATGGCTTTGTATGGAACTGTTGGAGCCGTGACTATAACAGAGGCATTGTACTCCTGCTCCAAACGCTGGTTAAACACCTCCATGTGTAACAGACCCAAAAAACCCAGCCTGAGAAAACGAGAATGAAAGAAGTAAGACTTTCAGTCATTCATGCAGTGAGTCATTTCTTATGCGTACTTAGTCTATGCCATAATACACTGCTCAAAATTAGGGGATATTTCTAAATGAATATGAAGAGGATCCCACACGAACTGCTGGACAATCTGATCCTGTCCATGCCCCATCACTGTCAGTGTGTTGTGGCAGTATTGGGTCAAATTCTGGTCACCCCATGAATGTTACTTGCTACTCAATCATGATTTGCGTAATCATCTCATTTGCGTAATAAAACAACTTTCTTTAACTTTCATTTGCTTTCCTGATGATCTTGTTTAATGAAATATAATCAAATGCTTCTTTTTTAATCGTTTAATATTCATTTTAAAATATTCCCATTTTTGTCAGGAGTGTATTATAATAGGAGTAATTGTGAACACAACTTTGAAACTAACCTCCAGCCAGCACCTAATGCCAGACTGCTGTCTCTCTGCACTGTCACGCTGGAGTCATTCAAAGTAAGTTTCTCCACTGCACTACGCAGAGAAGGGTACTCTGACTGATCCGTAGGGTATATACCTGCAACATACAAAAATTACCATGATTAAGCGGTGTTGGGGGTAATAGCATTACAAGATTGTTTTGGTAATTTTTTGTTCGTTAATTTGACATCACATCAGTATCAGTGGCTATTCGTGACAGAAGCAAGGTTACATCAAGGCAGGATTGAACCATGCATCTCTGGAGCTCTGATGTGACTGCGTTAAACACTTGGCCCCTTGCTGCCCTGCCCTATTACACACAGCCATTTCAAGGGTTTGCAGAGAATATAGAAAAGAGAAAATATCCAAAAAGTGGCAGTTCACTGGGTGAAAATACTTTGCTGATGTCAGACAGCAGAGGATAATTGACTGGTTAGAGATAATAGGAAGGCAACAGTAACTCAAATAACCACTTGTTACAACTGAGGTATGCAGAGAAACAGTTATGAATTCAACACCAACAACACACCAAAACTTGAAGCAACTGAACTACAACAGCAAAAAATCCTGTTAGCTAAGAACAGATTACTGAAGCTACAATTCAGAGGGGTTCTGAAAAACTGGACATCAGAAGACTCGAAAAATGTTGCCTGGTCTGGTGAGACTCAACTGGGCATATATAACATGAAGGCATGGATCCATTCTTTCTTGTATCAATGGCTCAGGGTGATGGTGGTTTTTTAACGGTGCGGGGATATTTTGTTGGCACACTTTAGGTCATTTAATACTAACTGAGCATTGTTTGAATTCCACAGCCTATTGTATTGCTCCTGACCATGATATGATCTTCTGATGGATACTAGCAGCAGGATAATGTGCCAAGCTCAAATCATCTCAAACTGGATTCTTGAACATGACAGTGACTTCACTGTACTCTAATAGCATTCACAATCATTAGATCTCAGTGCAGTAGAGCACCAAAATCTTGTCTTACCAAAATGCAAAACGGACTCCATAAAAGCTTCTAAAAAGTGTGGCCGGTGAGTGCATGCAGTGCATTGAGATTCAAAAAAACACAATTAAATGTATTCAATTCTAATTGTTAGTGTAGCCTTTCATCTGAAGTTTTTATACCTGCAAAGACCATGGATTTTGCAGGTTTGAAACCTGGTAGTGGTTCCACAGGCTGCTTTTGGTGAAAGAATGTGTCGCCAATCTGAGCATCCTTCACCTCCTTCATCCCAGCTATCACATACCCCACCTGGCCTGCATAGCTGAGATCAAATATCAGAGTTAAACCAATACGAAGGGACAGAAATCAAAGTTGAGTAAAATTGTTAGTCAATTGTTAGTAAAATTGTTAGCCAAGGACAAAAGGTGATTCAGAAACTTTGAATCTATATATTATTTATGCCAGGTAATGGACAAAATTTTTGATGGTACTACATGAGAAGAAATATACAGTGTGATTTTTGTGGAGAAAGAGTCATTCCATTTTGCAAATGGTCCAAAATATTCTAACTGTCACACGCACTACAAATAAGTTCTGAAGTTTTTCTGAAAATTTCAAACATTCATATTTTTACTCAAACCTCATATGATTTTTAATAGAAAAATCTTATATTATAGAAATTGCAAAACAGAACCATTAATGGTCTAAGATTTTTAGCCCCCATTGTTTAGGTTTTAAATCCAGTTCTATTTGACATTTTCAAACTATCTTTCTTAAATACTATTTTTCAAACTGCTATATTAAAAAGACCCTTTGTCAGGTTTTTAAACCAGTGAAACTGTTACACTTGGCAGTAGCAGCACATTGCAAACATATACACTGCTCACAAAAATTAGGGTATATTTCTACAATAGCAAATTTCTTCAATTATGTAAATAACATGCAAACCCAATCATGACAAAATCATGAGGGTGACACACTGACAGTGATGGGGCATGGACAGGATCAGATTGTCCAACAGTTCTTGTGGGATCCTCTTCTTATTCATTTAGAAATATCAACAAATATCTGTGAGCAGGGTATATAGTAAAGGTATAACTGTACTGAACTGTAAAACTAACAAAGTGGCTGTTCACTCCACTGCACGTCCTCCCTAAAGACATCTTTTATCATGACCTCTAATAAGTTACTAATGTAGTAATTTAATTTGTTACAACTTTAATAATCCATGTAGGAAATAGTAAAAATGTGTATATAAAGTTGAGTGATCTACAAATCAATCTAACAGCGCAATCACGTGGGGTTTCTTACAGTCTCTCTGTGGGTTGTTCATCAGGTCTCAGGATTCCCAGCTCATTGACCTCATAAGTCTTTCCCAGGTGCGCCGATACAATTTTGTCCCCCTTAGAGACATGACCACCAAAAAGGGCAATATTGGCTACCACTCCTCTGTAGTGGTCAAACGTAGAGTCAAACACGAGGGCTTTAAATGGGTTTTCCACCTTAGCTGTGGGACTACAAAGAGACAATTCCAAGGATAATAAAATAAATGCATATATATATATATATATATATAGTAATTTTTTTATTAATGAGAAACAAAATTAACTTTTAAAATTTTAGCAAATGGTATACACACATATCCACGATTATACAATTTATTTAATAGCAGTTAAAAAAACCTCAGACATCAGCCTTAAATTTGGCTTAACCAAAATTGCAATGTGTGAGAAGCACATGTTCAGTTTATTCCTGAATGTCAGCTGTAAACATTGTCTACGAGCAAATCTATTAAAATATCAGACCTCAAATGTCAAAATGTAATGAAAATTCATAATTGTGGACTCACGGGGGTATTCTCTTCACAACCTCCTGAAGAACCTGTTCCACATTTGTACCTAATTTTGCAGAAATCTATAGACAAACAAATGACTATCATCTGAAAACATCTGTCAAGGATAATTCACTTGCTATACATGTTTGTTACCGCAGTGTTAAAGTAATGTTGAGGCATGTATACCTAATGGATATGGATACATAGGAAATCATGTAGAAAATCATTATTTTTAATCTCCTACTCACTCTGATACAATCCTCCTTTGGAATATCAAACATCTTTTCAATTTGCTTTTCCACTCGGTCAGGATCTGCATTTCTAAGATCAATCTAGATGCAAAGGAAAACTCTGTTTGTGCAACCTGTTAAGGAATTATTTAGTATAATTGGTGTCATTTATAAATACAAACATACACTCGTCGTCCATCTTATCAGTTCCACTTAGCATGCAGTTACACGTTGTAGATCTACGATTACAGCCTGTAGTCTGTCTGTTTCTCTACATATTCTATTTGTCCCCTTTACTATATCTAAGGGCCAGGGCCCCAACAGGACCAGCACAGACCAGGTACAATTTAGGTGGTTGCATTTGTTGTTGGTGGACTATGTTTAAGTCAGCAGTCACACTGGGGTGTTTAAAAAAAAACTCCAGCAGCACTGTTATGCCTGATCCGCTCATTCCAGCACAACACAAACTAACACACCACCACCATATCAGTGCTGAGAATGATCCACCACCTTAATAGTACCTGATCTGTGCTGGTCCTGCGGGGGTCCAGATCCTTAAACAACAAAGTAAAAACAAACAGATCCTTAAACAAACAAAGTATGTAGAGAAACATACAAACTTCAGTCTGTAATAAACTATAATATGCAGCTACATGGTAAGTGGAACTGATAAAATGGACAATGAATACAGAAACAAGGAGGTGTAAATAGTAAAGTGGCCATTGACTGTATACATACTTTATTTATAACAGGAATAATCGTTAACTGAGCTTCAAAGGCCAGGTAGAAGTTTGCCACTGTTTGTGCCTGGATTCCCTTTAATATGGACAAAATACAAATAGGTTAGGTTAAATAACTACCATGACTTCTCACCCACTGACCAACAGTTATTCTTAGCTAATACTAAAACACAACGTCATTCAATTTCTCAGACAAAGGATACATGTCATTAATTAAAAACATTTTACTTCACTGCCACTGTTCTTATGTTATCAATGTATAGTTTTAGAGGCTTTACTTATATTAGCATATTATGTTTATCACTCATACCAAACCTGAAGAATGCAGAATGTAAAAAATAATGTATGCAATTCTTATGGCACATCTTTATGCCGCAAAAAAACTCATTATAACAAACAAACAAAAAACAATTTTAAATGTGACACTTAAAACTTAAGACAGTGTATATTAATATTTATGCTGTCAAATAATTTAGATTAATAGTAATTAAAAGCAAATATTGGCTGTAATTGGACCTTTTCTTTTAATATGCTATGTACAGTTTTAGCCATAGATAAGTCTACATAATAAACTTATTTACACTATTATTTACTTTTAATAATTTAAAAAATCTGACATTTATTTCAGTCACTAACAAAGACTGTACAAAATAGTTGGCATGTTAGCAAGAAATATACAGGTTTTATTCATAAACCGAGCCATTGTTCTAGATTTGCTACTACTTAAGTTATTTCTGGATATAGCTGAGAAATAACCTTAATTTAATTAATATTTAAATGATCTTTAGATTTTAGCTGGAAGCTAGCTGCTACTGGAACTGAACACAAACATATATTTTAATGTACAGACTAAAGAATTGTTGTTAAACCGTCTTCTTTTGTTGCTGTCTGACATATTTTTACTTAGCAAACACACTGCCAACGAAAATTGGGAAATATTTCCTATTTTTCGTGAGCAGTGTGTGATTTATTAAGCAAACATAACAACAGAGTTTTAAATCATCCAAGTAAATTTTCCCTTATGATTTAGTAGTATTCTAGGAAAATTGTGAGTCTTACCTGATTTGCATCTACAATGAGCAGAACTCCTTGGCAGGCCGATATGGAACATGACACCTCATAGCTGAAATCAACATGGCCCTGTAAGATACCAGAATTAAAGAGCTTAACTGCATTTCAACACATTTTGAACATTTAGGTTGAAAGTTTAGAGCAAAAGTGACTCCAAGTAATGCTGAGACTTACTCAAAAAGTCAGAAAGAGAGAGAGAGAAAGAGAGACACGCACACAAGTCATTGCCAATATATATATATATATATGCAGTCGATTCCGGTTAATAGGACCACCGGTTAATGGGACCAGCCGCTTAGTCGGACCAAATCCTAAAGTACCGAAACAAATCCTATTATATAAGTGTAATATTATTCGCTTATTTGGACCAAAAATTCCGCTTAATCGGACCAAAGAACGTGTACAGTATGTAATATCCGTGAAGAAACTCTTCGTCTCTGGCATCAC
>JAUZSU010032919.1:0-10357 GCA_034780255.1 Parotocinclus maculicauda | reverse complement strand
TCCGTCTGATAGGAGAGGGAGCATCTTCGGCATGGCTGATCGTTCCGTCTGATATCATCTCTCGTAGCAGGGTCACCTTTTAGGTTGAACGCTAGTTTGATTTGTGGCACTGACATGCTGCATGCAATACTCTGTCCTACCTGGCTACATGCAGCGAATTTGTGAACTTTTAAGTTGTTTTTGACTGTTTTTGCAAAATTACTGACATACTTGATAAGATCAGCTCACACTTTATTAAAACAATAAGTAAGATACATATTACATACGCTTAGTTATATAAGGAGTTTTGTTTTTACAAAAAAAAAATTATTCAGTTGCTGCCTAAAACTGTTGTTGTGAAGACACATCAGAAGACACACAATGATGAGTGATACAGCCAAAAAAAGTTATGGGCACAGAATGGAGCAGATGGTTGGAATACATTGAGTCACAACGACTATAAATGCACTAGACCGGTTATGTTGCCCCAAGGAAAGTCAAGACAAAAGCATCTGCGAGTCTGATTGATGTACCCCATTAAACTGCAGAAAAAACAAGGAGTAAAATGTGAAGATTGTGGGAAAAGGAGGGTGTCAGATTAGTGGTGATTTAGCCTTGTCGTCACAAAGCTTAGGGATTATAATGTGTATTCCATACAGTGTTGCCTGTGAGGTATCAGAAATTTAATTTCAGAAATTTACTTTCTACAAAGACCCTATGAGTACTAATGGTTTATCAACACTGGCTGTGGAATTGTTTGCCAATTAGCATGAATGTTTTCTATCACATATCCAATTAAATTAATTCATTCGTATAGCACTATTTACATTAGACATTTTCTCAGAGCAGCTTAACATATGATTAGTCTAGATCCCAACAGAGCAAATCAGATGCAACAGTAACAAGGAAAAACCAAGAAACCATTTAGGAAGAAACCATCAGCGGAAAACTGGCTCAAATGGCGAACCCACCATTGTCTTGGTAAAATAGAACAAAGATTATAGAATAAACAGTAGTGAGTATAAACAAAGCACACAGCAGCTATAATTATATTAAGGCCAGAAAATGTTCTTTGTAACAATTTGATATCCTGTTAGTCGAACTGTAACAGTTAATAGTCACTCAACAGAATGAGGTTTAAAAACGTATCCTAATAAAATGTAGCAATAAGGAAGAAGTCAAAATGCATGATTTAATTAGATAAAGAGAGAGAGAGAGAGAAGTGGGAGCTGTGTAAATGTTCATTAAAGAGGAAATTGGTAATAGCTAAAGGTGTATAGAGGCTATTCTTGGGAGCTGGTGCTAAGTGGCTCAGCATCTGGATGAGACTATAGTCTTCTATTTGATTAGATACATGAGATATATGTCTTTGCTTCCCCCCACCTTTGACACTCAGTATGTTACCTAATAGCTTAAGGAAAGAAACACACAAAACCTTGCAGTTCCACCACCTCCCCTGTTTATGAGTGTTTCTGACGCCTTTGTTCCAGATAAAGGAATGTTTGCTCTGGCATGCTCTTTAGAACCAACAAGAGACCGAGTTAATGAGGACATGTAGTTGTCGAAATAGCTCCAGCTTTACAGTCTTTCTTCCTAGAATTTCTTTTTTTAGCTCACACAGCCTCTGGTATGTCTACAGGACTAATTTGGCAGTGTTGCTGTTTGTGAATGTTTGCCATTTGTCCCTCAACACTGGAAACATGCTTAATTTAGTATTTCTACACGCACTGTTTACCTCTAGTATTATATACATGTAAACTTCAAAAATGCATAATGAGTTCATTTCTCAAGAGTAAGGTAGCTACAACTGGGGGGCGTGGGGGGGTGGGGTGTATAGGCCTTTTACTAGACCTTTTGTTCTAGCCTTTGTCATCCACAGTTACTCAGACTTATAATCCTTTCTCCCTTCTTCTCTTCTTGTTTGGACTAGGAATAGCACCAAAATGTGGGCATTCCAACTTGCTCTAGTATACCAGACATTCTCAACCATGAGTACCTTTAAATTCTCACCCATGAGTGATCTTTTGACTTAAGGCTATTTTTTCGTTTTTTTGTTGTTGTTTCTAATCCCAGTACTGGCAGCCCAGCTCTGTAGAAATGCATTTGCCCTAGCTAGCTATTTCACGTTAGATTGTGCTGTGTCTTAATTTTTCAGTAACATTTGTAATGGGAAAAAATGCTGAAGATGCTTCTTTGGTAAAAGAAACAGCATACAGTGTTTCTCTGCTAGTTTTTGCCTAAAGCTATCCCAGAATGCTTTAGTTGATTTTCTTTCAAGGGTATCTAACCCCTGTATTCTTTTCGGTATTTCTTAATGTTTAGGTAAGACATGATCCGGTCTGCTTCAGATTATTTCTGTTTCCTGTTTTGGATTCCATTGTACAAGTATCCCAAGTGTTTAGTAGCAGTTAGCATTCAGTAAATGTGTATTTCCGCATTAATATGACTCAAAGCATGATCGATTTTTACACATCCTGAAGCAGAGAAAAAGAAACCAGTAAAACAGAAAAGTAGTTTTTTCTTTGTCATTATTTATTGAGGAAAATTATTCAATATTACATATCCATGAGCAACAAAGTATGTGAACTTTTGCTGTGGATTAGTTCACATTGTCTTGGAGGAAAAATAACCCATTCATCCATACAGAACAGTCTCAGCTGAAAAGTATTGGTGCATTTCCTCACCTACTCCTCATCTACTTACTTTAGGTCCTTCAATAGCATTTCTGTTGGATGAAGGTCAGGGCTTCAATTTGGCCATTACAATCCATTAACTTCATTCTTTTCTAACTATTTTTATTAACTTGTGTGCTTAGGCTTGGTGACTTGATTTATGACCGAATTCTCTTGAGATTCAGTTCAAGGTCAGATGTCCTGACATTTTATTTTAGAATGTGCTGGTATAATCATGACTAAAAAGAACCAAAATGACTCACACCATGTAAAAGGATTCTCGTGCTGGAATGCAGTGTTTTCCTTTCTCCAGGTATAATTCACATTCATCTACCAATATTTATCTTATAGCATTCTGACCATGTGATTATTAGCAGACTTCAGTTCAATTCAATTTAATTTAATTTTATTTGTCTAGCGCTGTTTACAATAGACAATGTCACAAAGCAGCGTTACATTGATACATAAACATTGTTACAAATTAGATTCTATTGTTCCTAATGAGCAAACCAAGTGGCCAATCAGTCACTATTGGGCGCTTGAGCAAGGCTAGAAACACTCAGTTGCTTCGTCTGAATGCCCCTCATCAAACCTTGTAAGACCTTGTAAGTCTTTGAATAACACAATGTTACAGTCCAAGCAATTGTGGGTTAAGGGCCTTGCTTAAGTAACTAACAGTGGAAGCCTGGCAGAGATGGGTTTTGGACCCTGGACAGTCTGTTCCATAGTCCAGTACCTTAACCACTAGGCATCCACAGATCCACATAAGGAATATATAAGGAATAGATTTTGTTTTACTACTATTGTACAATCATAAAGATCAGAAAGAAGGTTGTCCTGGTTGTGACCATTATGATCTTGGTTTTATTTGGTATTTGGTCTTGGTCTTGATGGAAGACCATTAAATAATAACATGATATTATAATAATGATATTATGACTTCTTACCTAGAAAGATAAAGCCTCATATTGTACTTTTTAAATAAATTATTTGCACAACCCAATGATGTATAAGTATTAAATATAATAGTGATCTATGACCAGGTGAGATCCAAATATCCAGGTTTGTAGTAAGAAAATAGCCAGGGAGTCATTCTACGAAATTGGTACGATTTTCTGTCCACATGGTTTGATAAGATGCATACAGCACAAAGAAATATGCCAATGTGTGCTTTCAAAGCTTAAAGTTATAAATTAGAGTCTTCTTGTTAGCTTGGCACATTATTAAATACATTCATAAAGAGTATCATATTATTTTAATAATTTGTCATTAGTTCTTGACCATTGTCTCATGTTTGAGTTTGTCAACATTCCATTTGCATGTATAATACACAAAATAAATGTTCATTATTTAATTCAAACCTTTATTGTTTTCAGGATTATGTGTGTCCTGTTTACACGATACAGAAAATCTGGAGGAATTGAAGTGAAGGTAGTGAAGGGAAACAGTGTAAGCCTCAGATGGCACTGCATCAAAAATCATCATTTGCCAATAGCTGATAGAACCACATGGGCAAGGGATTACTTTATCAAACCTTTATCAAGCACTACAATATGGAGTTACATTTAAAATTGTCCCTTTAAAGTTTACTGTACACAAAAGAAGCCTCATGTTAATCATGCACAGAAGTGGTGTTGACTTCTCTGGGCTCAGAGGTATCTAAGATGGACTATCACACAGTGGAAACATGGATTGTGCTTAAACCAATCAGTATTTCAGAACTTTTTTGGGACTTTTTGGGGACTTCCAAAAAGAAGCATCCAGACTGTTATGGTCATGTTATTTTATAATGGGGTTGGGTCAGGACCCCTGGTTTAAGGTAAGTTATGCAGCATATGCAGTGATGCAGCAATAATGCAGAACGATTACACTAAATTACAATATTGCAATATAATCTGCCTTCAAGACCTCTTCTTCCCATCTTCTGCCCATCTTGGCCCCTCAAATATTATAATTTATGCTGTATTTGTACCAATCATGATTATAATCACTCTTTTAAAATAACATTATGTATTTTTTTAATCATTAGCCCTAAATTGCCCTGCCCTGACCAGAACGAATATTAAATATTTTGTGTTAATACTGTCTCCAATTTAATAATAGTCAAAGAAAATAAAATGAAGACGTATTTTATGCACGTATTTTAATTTCCATACCATCCAAACTTTTTCTAATTTGTGGTTGGTATTAATAAAGATAAATTTCGGCCTAAATGTCTTGTTCCTTTTAGTACTTACAATTAACATTTTTTCTAATGTTAGATGATGGCTAAAACTAACAGATCATGTAGAGAGACTGTCTCTACATTTGTCTGTACCACCCCATTACATCAGTTACCACTCTGGCAGAGGGCGATTTTGTTCAAAGTAATGATGAAAATTAAGTGCCATGCTCAATAAAGCAATGTTGAATAACATTCTTCTTTTGTGGGCTAATTAAATACATTTTGATTAATAAATTTTTTTTAAATGAATTAGTATTTTTGTACATATGTTGAGGTCATTGTCATGTCAAATTCAAAGTTCAAGAATCAGAATGTAAAGATGAAAACAATTAACTAAATTATGTATTGATGATTTACAAAAAAGAACACTTTGTTTCAAGAAAAAGATTATTCATTCATTATCTTCTGCTTAATCCACATGGGGTCGTGGGTCAGTTGGTGCCCAAGGGGCAGGAAGGGCGCAAGGGCAGGAACAACCCTAGATGGAGCGCCAATCCACCATAGGGCACACACAGACACACACAGTCATGCACACAGTGACACTCTTTAAAAACACCAATTAACCTAAAACGCATGTCTTTGGACTGGTGGAAAAAAACAGTATCCGGAGTAAACCCACACAGAAAGGACCCAGGCCGCTCCACCCTGGGATTGAACTCGGGACCCTCTTGCTGTGAGGCAGTGGTGCTACCGACCGACCCAGCGTGCTGCCCGGAAAACATTTGATTAAGAAAAATATATTTTATGTATTACTAAGTGTACATATTGTCCATGACAGGGTGACACAGAATGACTCCTTTGTCTGAATAAAAATGACAATATTAATAAAGATTTTATGAGCGAACTGGGAAAAAACGTTTTTGAACAATTAGCATATCTTTAATGTTGCGGATTAAAAAAAATTGCTCTTGATTAAAAATATTTAAATTGCAAAGTGTAAAAGGCACATAGAAGATAGTTTCATAGAATGAATTCAGGAGCTCACCGGTACTGCATGAATGCACAGTTATCGAGAGATGTAAAATCCTGCCCTAAGCGAATAATAATAAAAAGAAAATAGGGCCCCAAGAGAATTGCATGTCACCTCAGAATGTATACAGAACCAACACACTGAGTAACACAATAATAATAATTCTCGCCTTTCATACACATAGCAGCTCAAAGTGCTTTACAGGAAAAAGAAATTATGACAGAACGCATTTACATACAGCAATTAAAATTTTGGTAAAAGCTAGTTATAAAGAAAAAAGTAAAAACATGTAAATACTTCACAAAACAAAAACAATAATAGATAGCAGCCAGGGCCAGCTGTAGTCCATTGGTCGACACAAAGTCTCTTTACTCCCATACCTACAGTTGTTCTGTCAGAAAACTTTCTAAATATGGCATGTTCAAATGAACATCTAAGGCTGCATTGTACAACAGCCTCATTGTTAGGACCTGTCTCAAAAAGTCCAGTACATCTTTCAGTAAACGTCAAGGAAACATGCTTCATACACAAAAACACAGCGCTTTGGGTACAGCATTACACCCACAGGGCATTAAAGAAGGATTGAAGCTTAGATTTGACAGCAGTATGATTTTTTACATTAAAGGAGTCCTTGGTTGTAAAGACTGACTTGTACTTGTATAATTACAGTTAAAATAAACAATAAACTCTGCGCTTGATTATAAAAATCTGGGCAGATAGAATGGCTTCCATTTAACTAAAAAGGGTCAACTTCTGTTTTTACTTGTCATGTGTAGTAGTTGTGTCTTGTAATGGCTTTGTTCTTCAGGTGTAATTTATTTCAAAGTCATTTGTCATTCTTCTTCTGAATGTTTAGGACACTGCAGTGATATATGTGGTATGTTAATATTCATGTAACATGTAATAAATACGAATTTCAGACTCTGGGGAATTGTTGGAGAAGCAAGCATCTCATCATGTGTAATCCCCAACACTTAGTTATCCATCAGGATGAATGATACGACAGCGCTGTAACATTACAGTGAGAAAAGGAAACGTTTGTGGAGTCTCCAAATACTGTATGACATTTGTTTTTTATTCTGTTCATAGGTTTTAATTAAATTCCAACTGAAGTAAAAATTTAAAGGCCTATAACTGCATTAAAACACGGTAGGTATTTATCTGGTTTAAATGTGGGGGACAAATAGCTACATTTATGAAATAGTTATAGATAGAATGATTATAATATAGACATCATTTATTTTATAGAATAAATAGAATAGGTAAAACTACACTTTAATAAATAGTATGTATAGCCTTGCCCAAAAGTATTTTATGTTCTATATTTTTCTGTTTACATTCTTCTTATTCTTTATTTAACATTTTATTGTCACTGCATGTCGCAGTTTTACAACAGACTGTTGTCCATTTTGTAAATATGGCATGTCCAAATGGCATGTCTCTGTGCTGTAATGGTCAGGACCACCACATAGCCCCCACAGACCAGGTACGATTTGGGTGGTGAATCATTCTCAGCACTGCAATGACATTGATGGTGGTATTTTAGTGTGCGATGAGCTGGTATGATTGTATCAGACACAGCACTAACAAAGTATGTAGAGAAACAGATGAACTACAGTCTGCAATTGTAAAACTACTACAACTTCAGCAAAGAAAGCTGGATATAAACTGAAAATCGTTACATAAAATAAGAATAATATTAGATTTTTGCACAATACTATATACATCAAAGACCCTGACAAACTGTAAAATGTGATTTGTTATAGACGTTGTATACTGATTTCGAATACTGTGTGTCTTTGGCATTTTGATAATTCAGTGTAAATATGCGTTACTGCAAATGTCTTAGGCCACCATGCTGATATTAGATTTGTTATTTTAGCGATGGCTTAATGACAATATAAAATGATTTCTCAGTTACTTGATTCGAATACAACCAGAAAATACAGGAAATTTATATGCAGCATTAAAACAAAACTGAACGTAGTGTGACCTCCCCTTACACTTAAGCAATAGCAGCATCTGGAAGCTTCATCGAGATACTGAGACGACCCTTTAACAATCCAAAGAAGTTTATCAGGAATGGGCAGCAGGGGTAACAAAAGAAACTAAATACTGAATTTAGCCTGCATTTGCCTGCATTTTTTCATTATTAAAAAAAAAAATACATATTGTCATTATGTCATTTCTGAAACAACACATTTATTGGTGGAATTTTGTGTGGTTGCGGGGGACTGTGTGTGTTTGGGGGTCAGCATGGTGGTGCAATGGCAAGCACTGTCACCTCGAAGTTTCAGAACTCATGACTGGTCCTTTTACCTTTGGGCTGAACCACAACGGAAATTGCGAACTAGGCCCCCTTGTCTGCGAACTTATAAATGCTCCTCTAGTTGAATGTTATTTCGCTATCTATTTTTCTGTGATAATCTGTTCGCATGAGTAGACCTAATTATTTTTAAAAAATCCTTAGAGACAGATTCTACTCTTCAGCAAATTAATCTAGACTATAATTAATATTTTGTAGGCTTTTGTTTAAGATGCCTCTATTGAATAACTTTGTTTGTTCTTCATTGTTGTAACATGCTCATGTTAGTTCTGGTTCCTCAACAAGTGATTACAGTCTTTTGACATTATTCTCCCAAACCTGAGGAGGATTGTGTTTGTAGGGAGCCTGAGTCATCAAAGCTTTTGTAATTTATCAAATATATTATTTAATTAACATTGAATACAAGACAAAATATCTACAGTTCACAAGGAAGCCTTATGTTTATTGGTGTTGCATCTAGTCGTACCAGCAAAGAAAATTGCTCTGGTTAGTCCAGTGGTTCCCAAACTTGCCACCCGTATGAAGATAAGAATATTTGAGGATATATTTATGAAATATTTGGAGATATGTGTATTGTGGTCAGATGAATCAGTATTCTAGGTCATTTTTTTTGGAAGACATGGTCACGGTGTGCTCCATACTGTTAATAGCAGCAAGTCTGAAAGAGAGGGTATTTCATGGTATGGGGATGTGCACATGCAAAACTCATTTTCTCTTCATCAATGGCAGCATTAATGCAAAAAAGTTAATTGAGCTTTTAGAGCAACATTAATGTTCTCATTTTTAATAATAAATAATTTCTAATAATGTATTAATTCAAGATAAACAATGTTTTTTTTCTGCCTTGCTACACCCCTCCCTTCTATATTCTGTATTCTACTTCAATTACCACTGCACTAATCTGCATGATAATTCCGGTTCAGGCTATGACTGAGGCTCTGGGTGAAATTCCAAAATAAAAAGAATTGAAAACTGGATAAGATTTGCCTTGTTGTCAGTGTAACAACTCTCCTGTGTTTAAAACTATATATGGGTAAAATTTGAAAGTTGTTATTGTATTTTTGGTACTTATTGCATAATATGATGACTCACAACGACCTATTCTCTCTGTGGAATTGTTTATATAGCAGCGCAGGCTAGAATCTTAAATGAAAAAGCTATCTCTGAGAATGACTTTGTGTTCTGTGAGTGACGGAGAAGAGGAGCACCTCAGGCTTTCTTCTAGATCTGTACAAAGGAAGATTTTGATTACATGTCTGCACGTCACTTCCTTATTAACTTTTCTTCATGTGCCATCTGCATAATGAAATAAATAAACCCTTAAATCCGGCCTTGCCACAGCGCTTTGTGACCAACAATTAGAAGACTGCTGGCTGTTTCAAATACCAGCTATAACCATGATAAATATTCCAACTTTTTGAAGTGCTGGCTGTAAATACTGCCGTAATTGCTAAAGAGTCTATTCTGATTACATTTTTTGAGAGACATGCTTCTTTCTTCCAGTGCACAAATAGTGTGGTTTTATTTAGCATCCTTGATTGCATTCTTAATGAAGCAGTCGGCTTTAAGTTGCCCTCGACAATCAAACATGTACAGTGTGTTTCTAATACTGCTAAGCAGTGCCGCAAATGCAGTGCTGAATTCACTTATCTCAATTTTTACGTGCACTGTTAATTCAGCTGTGGAGATTATACTGTCAAAAAATATTCATCTGACATGAGAGTCTTGAGAATTTTAAATGATTTGTACCCTGTGACACAAGTCTTGCACATGCTCATGTGATCCTTACCTAGATAGTGGAATGAATGCATAAGAGCTGCTCTGTTTATGTTTCATGGAAGGCACACAGTATTGTTGAAGTATAAACATACATCTTTACCTCCCAGTGTAATACAGTCGATTCCGGTTAATTTTTACCACCGGTTAATGGGACCAGCCTCTTATTCGGACCAAATCCTAAAGTACCGAAACAAATCCTATTAAATGCGTGTAATGTTATTCACTTATTTGGACCAATATTTCGCTTAATCGGACCAAAGAACGTGTACAGTATGTAATATCTGTGAAGAAACTCTTTGTCTCTGGCATCACTACCCAAAAACTCCAGATTTTCTCCCCAGCCCTCTACTGCCACCTACAGGTCTTTGCCTAACATTTCCATTTACTACAAAAAAAAGCCACAAGTC